>JAJOOR010039373.1:0-23286 GCA_036250505.1 Solanum acaule | reverse complement strand
TGGTGAAAAGATAAGAGCAAGTCAAGAAGTGCAATGAAACTCTCGTTCAGCCCGTGGTGTTGAGAAAAATGGAAACTTTACATAAAAAAAAAAGAGAAAGAAAAACAATGAAAAGGAAAGTTGTGAAATAAAGTACAAAAGAAATGGGGTTTCCAACACACGATGGGAAAGTGAATAATAGGATGACTTATGAGCACTAAAGAAAATGATGAAGAAAAAGGAAAAGAAGTGTTGTGAGCACCACATTTCATAAGGATGAAAGTCACTGAGCCTGAAATGATCATACCTTTACACTCAGCCCTGTTACAAGATTTGAAAAGACCTTTGTGATCTTTAGAAAGTCGAAACAAATGTTAGTTGGAAAATACGGGCAAACCTATGAATGAAGGCATGCATTCTGTTCATCTTTGTGAGTGTGAGCGTTGTATCTTATTCCTGAACTTTAAATTGATTATACTTTTGCGTGTGAAAATGGAATCATCATTTGTGTGAGGGTATTTGAAGGCTTTTGTTGAGCTTGAACTTGCATTTGAAACAAGTATTGCGAGCTTGAGAATCTTTGGTAATGGTGGGTCACAACTCGAATCTTTGAGTACATAATTGATCCTCGCATAAGTAAATTGAGTCTTGTTGTGTGCATTCATGATTGAGTCTTGTGTAGCACTATTGGAGACACCCTTTTCGAATGGCTGGACTTAAGTTTGCTTGAGGGCAAGCAAAAGCTTAAGTTGGGGGTGTTGATGAGTCCACAAATTGGACTCAGCTAAGGCTATATTTTAATAGAAATTGTGTCCTCAAATGCTTACTTTATCTGAATATCTGATGAAAACCTTTAAGTTTTAGGTATTTGAAGTTTTCTGCAAAGCATGGACAATACGTCGCAAAAAGGAACAAAAAGGCTGAAAAGAACGAAGAAATGAAGGCCTGAGGATCGCCGAGTCCACTTGGCAAGTCGCCGAAGTTTCTTACTTCGCCTTTTGTTCCAGTTTGTTGAGCCCCGAAGGAAAGGATTAAGTCAGCGGAAAAAGGGAGCAATTGGCGCTTCACCAAAAAGTTCCGGGAAGCAGTACCATGTCGCCCAAAGACCCAGAGCACGACATTTACACTCTAGAACGCACTACCCATCACATTTTTTTACAAGATATCCAACAGGGTCATCTTTTTGGCCATGTTTTGGTGTCTCTCTTGGTCCTTCTCGGCCTACTCTTTTGTCAGTCTAAAGGTGAGAATATACATTTGGTCCTCACGAGTATACAATGTTCTGTTGATTTTGGTAATGCCATCAAGAAGCTGGGATGCTATCTCATAAGGCTTATACATTATACCCCCTGGAGCAAGTTGATCACCAAAACCTTTGTCCACTGAGTCAAGACTCTTATAGAAGTGTTGTAATAACACGTTGTTTGGCAGTCCGTGAGTTGGACAATGAAGTACCAACTTCTAAAATCTCTGCCAAGTCTCATGGATTGGTTCAGCTTCCAAGCATTTGAAACCTTTTATGAGTCAATAAATTGGACTCATCTAGGGCTATATTTTAATAGAAATTGTGTCCTCAAATGCTTATTTTATCTCAATATCTGATGAAAACTTTTAAGTTTCAGGTATTTAAAGTTTTAAGGAAAGCATGGACACTACGTCGCAAAAAGGAACAATGAAGCTGAAAAGAACGAAGAAACGAAGGCATGAGGATCGCTTTGTCCACTTGTCGAGTTGCCAAAGGGTCTTACTTCGCCTTTTGTTCCAGTGTGCTGAGCCCTGAAGGAAAGGACCAAGTCGGCGGAAAAAGGGAGCAGTCGGCGTATCCCTGAGAAATTCCGTGAAGCATTACCTTATTGCCCAATGACCTAGAGCACGACGATGTTGAAGCCTGGTGCAAGACGGCGATGAACTACACCAAGGGGTGAATCACCGAGTTAATCGACAATTTCGACTAACGACGCCGAATAATCCGCTGCAGCACAAATCTGTGATAACTAAAAATACTTGTAAGAGTTTTGGTTTTAAGTGTCGAACATTATTATAATTTTCACTCAAGAATATTAGCTTTTCATTTTTTTTACTCTAAGTTTGAATAGGTTTTGAAGACTTGAAGAAGAAGAGGGTTTCATCTCTTTCAATTTGGAAGTGGGTATTTTGGATTCTTCACTCTTTGCCTAAATTGAGACTTAAATCTTCATACCCATTTGATTTCAACATCATTGAAGGTATATATTTCTATATCTTGATGTGTGGCTAAAAACCCCCATTCTTGGGGTGTGATTTAGCGAATATGGGTTAAGATTGTTGTTGGGTCTTGCTTTGCTGATAGATTACATGTAGTATAATGGTTATTTTGTCTTGTAGTTGTGGATGAATCTAACAAATTTGTAGATACAAATACAAGTTTATTTATGTGTTTTCGGCTTGATCGAGAGAGAAGTCACGAAACAAAACTACTAGTTTGATGGCCTAAGGAGTGGGTCGACATGAGGTTCAGCTCGAGAGAGTGAACTATAGTCCCATATCCTAACACTCCTCTCGAGAGAGTGAGTGGGGTAAGGCGTAGGCTAGTCTTCATGCGGCAAGTGGGTGTCCGAGAGGAACCCATTTGATACGGGGTAAGTTGCTCGAGAGAGAACTTATTCCCACATAAAGCTTAGCATAGTCACTATAACTCTCTAAATTTTCTATCCAAAGCATGTACCCAATAATTTAGATTAACCTGTATTCCGGTCACATCCCAAGAATCCCCCTCTCAATGCTTAGATTTCCATGTTCATTTCGCTAATTTTAACTTACTTGTGACAAAACCCCCATTTGATATTTGACACTTTTGTGTCATTCCCTTTATTTAGTAAGTTTTTAATCGTTAACTTCTTTAGCTACGACTAATTAGAATGAAATTCTTAGTTTCTATTGATTTTCACTACTGCTCCCTTGGGACACGGCCCCAACCCTTGGTTGGATTACTATACTATTGCAAGATCGTAGACACCCGAATTGTACGACGTGTCATTGATTACACAAACATCAAAATGGCGCCGCTGTCGATGAGTGGTGTTACTTTAGAAGTTTTAGTTAAGTTGAATTTTGTTCTTGTTATTTATAGTGATACTCACTTAATTTTTTAGGTTTGGTTTGTGAGGTTGTTTTGACCAGGAAGTATGTATGAGACTGTTTGAATCTTTATCAAACATTTAGACACCCAAATGGGTCACATCTCATCTCATTTAAAGTTGAGACAACATTGGGGGTTGCCTAGTGATACTATGGCCAACCACATGAATGAAGTTTGAGTGAGGACTTGCGTTGTTCCATCACGTTAACTAAGGAGCTTCTTGGGAGGCAACCCAAGGTTTTATCGCTTTATGTTTGTTTTAGAAATAATGGTGTGTTGATTGTGTAGGTCAAAGTGTGGAATGTGTTAGAAAGATAGTGATTGGCGAACAAAAAGTCCGGTCAACGCATAACCGAAGAGGTAGGCGAGCCCGACTTGGACTGTTGTTGGACTCAAAACAATTTGAAAGCAGAGTCTGTAAAACTCGGTGAGCCCATAAGTAAATTGGGAAGTTGCCAATCAGGTTGGTGACCTCAATTTAATCCGCCGTTTGGACCCCCACTTTAACTAGAGGTCCTGTAAAAATCGGTAAGGTATGTGCCCACTCGGAGTGTCGCCGAATGGATCGGCGAGCAAGACTAATATAGTCGAATGGGTGAGAACCAGACGGTTTTTAAAGGCCAAAGGTGTAAACTTTCAAACTCTTTCACTCTCCCTCACTTTTGAACTTCCCAAACTCACACCGGCACTTTAGTTTGCTATATTTTTTTATCTTTTATAGTATTTTTGTCGTTGGATTAGTGTTCGAAGTTGGAAAATTTGTTGCCTAGCATTACAAAGTGCTTAATCGGCAACTAGGGTTGGTTTTTCGAACCCCGAATTTAGTTTTAGCAATTTTGTACTCATTTGCAATGATCTTTTTTTGTTATGTGCATTTGAGGACAAATATTTTTGTTTGTGGTGGGGTGAGGACCACACCTTTTGTGTGCTACTTTTGTTCGTGTTTTGTGTTTAGATTTGGGCTGTTATGTTTAAAAAATTATGTTATACTGCATTTTGTGGATGATGTTTGAGCTTGTGGCTCCGCGTTTTAAAATGTAAAAAGATATTGACCCTTTCAAAATTTTTTTGCCACCCTTTCTGTGTTTAATGTGACTGTTCCTTCACAAATTTGAGTATCAGTTCTAATCAATACTGATGACTAGAATGTGCTTACAATTGAACGAACATGAATATATGGCTACGATGAGGCCAAATGAAGTTGTATAGACAATATGTGAACACTTTGCATCTCGTTGTTATTAGCCATTTATCAAATCAATTCTCTTGTGATGACCGTTTCACACTAGCAAAAGTGTGGAGTCTTATTTGACTTAAGTGTCGATGCCTTCTATGATAAGCTTACCTATGAACTATGCATGATGGATCCTAGAATTTGCCCCGTTGGTCTGGTCAACTAATTAACGTTATCTCTTGATATGATCTTAGGCAACTTATAAGAGTGTGAGACAATTTGATATATAACTCTTTTATGGCCTACCTTGTGAGTATCTAAACCACTTTTAAACACCCCTTGAGCCTTACCTTTCTTTGGAAGAAACTTGATGTAAACAATGACCTTTCTTTATCCATTACCCATAATCCTCATGAAGTTGTGGTTAATTGAATAGCCAACTTAGGCCAAAAGCCTAAGTTGGGGGTATGGTGAAAAGATAAGAGCAAGTCAAGAAGTGCAATGAAACTCTCGTTCAGCCCGTGGTGTTGAGAAAAATGGAAACTTTACATAAAAAAAAAAGAGAAAGAAAAACAATGAAAAGGAAAGTTGTGAAATAAAGTACAAAAGAAATGGGGTTTCCAACACACGATGGGAAAGTGAATAATAGGATGACTTATGAGCACTAAAGAAAATGATGAAGAAAAAGGAAAAGAAGTGTTGTGAGCACCACATTTCATAAGGATGAAAGTCACTGAGCCTGAAATGATCATACCTTTACACTCAGCCCTGTTACAAGATTTGAAAAGACCTTTGTGATCTTTAGAAAGTCGAAACAAATGTTAGTTGGAAAATACGGGCAAACCTATGAATGAAGGCATGCATTCTGTTCATCTTTGTGAGTGTTAGCGTTGTATCTTATTCCTGAACTTTAAATTGATTATAATTTTGCCTGTGATAATGGAATCATCATTTGTGTGAGGGCATTCGTAGGCTTTTGTTGAACTTGAACTTGCATTTGAAGCAAGTATTGCGAGCTTGAGAATCTTTGGTAATGGTGTGTCACAACTTGAATTTTTGAGTACACAATTGATCCTTGCATAAGTTAATTGAGTCTTGTTCTGTGCATTCATGATTGAGTCTTGTGTAGCACTGTTTGGGACACCGTTTTTAAATAGCTGGACTTAAGTTTGCTTAAGGGAAAGCAAAATTTTAAGTTGGGGGTGTTGATGAGTCCACAAATTGGACTCATCTAGGGCTATATTTCAATAGAAATTGTGTCCTCAAATGCTTATTTTATCTCAATATCTGATGAAAACCTTTAAGTTTCAGGTATTTGAAGTTTTAAGGAAAGTGTGGACACTACGTCACAAAAAGTAACAAAAAGGTTGAAAAGAACGAATAAACGAAAGCCTGAAGATCGCCGAGTCCACATGGCAAGTGGCAGAAGGGTCTTACTTCGCCTTTTCTTCCAATGTGCTTATCCCTGAAGGAAAGAATCAAGATGTGGGAAAAAGGGAGGAGTCGGTACATCACCGAGACGTTTCGTGAAGCAGTACCAAGTCGCCCAATGACCCAGAGCACAACGATGTTGAAGGCTGGTGCAAGACAGTGATAAACTACACCATAGGGCGAATCGCCGAGTTGATTGGCGATTCCGACTAACGACGCCGAATGATCCACTGCAGCACAAATCTGTGAAAACTATAAATACTAGTTAGAGTTATACTTTTAAGTGTCGAATATTATTATAATTTTCAGTCTAGAATATTCGCTTTTCATTTTTTTTACTATAAGTTTGAAAGGGTTTTGAAGACTTGAAGAAGAAGAGGGTTGCATCTCTTTCAATTTGGAAGTGGGTCTCTTGGATTCTTCACTCTTTGCCTAAATTGAGACTTATATCTTCATATCCCTTTGATTTCAACATCATTGAAGGTATAAATTTATATTTCCTATTGTGTGGCTAAAAACCCCCATTCTTGGGGTGTGATTTAACGAATATGGATTAAGATTGTTTTTGGGTTTTGCTTGCTGATAGATTAGATGTAGTTTAATGGTGATTTCGTCTAGTAGTTATGGATGAATTTAACAAATTTGTAATTGAAAATACAAGTTTATTTTTGTATTTTTGGATTACTCGAGAAACAAGTCGCGAAACCATGATTACTAGTTTGATGGCCTAAGGAGTTGGTCGATATGAGGTTCAGCACGAGTGAGTGAACCCTAATCCCATATCCTAACACTCAGCTAGAGAGAGTGAGTGAGGTAAGGCGTAGGCTGGTTTTCATGCGGCAAGTGGGTGTTTGAGAGGAACCCATTTGATACGGGGTAACTTGCTCGAGAGAGAACTTATTCCCACAAAAAGCTTAGCCTAGTCACTATTACTCTATAAATTTTCTATCGAAAGAATGTTCCCAATAATTTATATTAACCCGTATTCCGGTCACATCCCAAGAATCCCCTTCTCATTGCTTAAATTTCCTTGTTGATTTCACTAATTTTAGCTTACTTCGGACAAAACCCCCATTTGATATTTGACAATTTTGTGTCAACCCCTTTATTTAGTATGTTTTTAATCATTAACTTCTTTATCTACGACTAATTAGAATGAAATTCTTATTTTTCTATTAATTTTCACTACCGCTCCCTTGGGAAACGACCCCAACCCTTGGTTGGGTTACTATAATATTGCACCATCGTAGACACCCGAACTATAAGACGTGTCGTTGATTACGCAAACTTCAAAATTGCGCCGCTGCTGGGGAGTGGTGTTACTTGAGATATGTTAGTTAGGTTAAATTTTGTTCTTGTAAATTATAGTTATACTCACTCAATTTTTTAGTTTTGGTTTGTATGGCTGTTTTGAACAGGAAGTATGTATGAGACTGTGTGGATCTCTATCCAACATTTAGAGACCCAAATGGGTCACATCTCGTCTCATTTAAACTCGAGACAACATTGGAGGTTGCCTAGTGATACTATGGCCAAACATAAGAATGAAGTTTGAGTGAGGACTTGCGTTGTGCCACGACGTTAAATAAGGCGCTTCTTGGGAGGCAACCCAAGGTTTTATCGCTTTATGTTTGTTTTAGAAATAATGGTGTGTTGGTTGTGCAGGTCAAAGGGTAGATTGTGTTAGAAAGGTAGAGATTGGCAAATAAAAGTCTGGTCGGCGCATCGCCGAAGAGGTAGGCGAGCCCGACTTGGTCCGCCGTTAGACTCAAAACAATTTGAAAGTAGAGTCCGTAAAACTCGGCAAGCTCAGAAGTAAATTGGCGAGTCGCCAATCAGGTCGGTGAGTCCGATTTAATCCGCCGTTTGGACCCCCACTTTAACTGGAGGTCCTGTAAAATTCAGCACGATATGTGCCCACTCGGTGTGTCGCCGAATGGGTTGGTGAGCAAGACTAATGTCGCCGAATGGGTGAGAACTGGACGGTTTTTAAAGGCCAAAGGTTTAAACTTTCAAACTCTTTCACTCTCCCTCACTTTTTAACTTCCCAAACTCATATCGGCACTTTAGTTCACTATATTTTTGAATGTTTACCGTATTTTAGTGGTTGGATTTGTATTCCAAGTTGGATACTTTGTTGCCTAACGTTACAAAGTGTTTAATCGGCATCTAAGGTTGGTTTTTTGAACCCCGAATTTATTTTTAGCAATTTTGTACTCATTTGCAATGATCTTTTTTTTGTTATTTGCATTTGAGGACAAATATTTTTGTTTGTGGTGGGGTAAGGCCCAGACCTCTTGTGTGCTACTTTTTTCGTGTTTTGTATTTAGATTTGGGCTGTCCTGTTTTAAAATTGTGTTAATACTGCATTTTGTGGATGATGTTTGAGCTTGTGGCTCCGTGTTTTAAATTGTCAAATGATTTTGACCCTTCCGAAAAAAAAAATTCCACCCCTTCTGTGTTGAATGTGACTGTTCCTTTGCAAATTTGAGTATCAGTTCCGATCAATACCGAGGACTTGAATAGTGCTTACAATCGAATGAACATGAATGTACGGCTATGATGAGGCCAAATGAAGTTGCATAGAGAATATGTGAACTCCTTACATCTCGTTGTGATTAGTCTTTTATCAAATTTATTCTCTTGTGATGACCGTTGCACACTAGAAAAAGTGTGGAGTCTTGTTTGACTTAAGTGTCGATGCCATGTGTGATAAGCTTACTTGTGAACTATGCATGATGGATCCTAGAATTTTCCCCATTGGTCCGGTTAACTAAGTGATGCTATCTTTTGATATGATCTTAGGCAACTTCGAAGAGTGTGAACCAATTTGATATATACCTCTTTTGTGGCCTAACTTGTGAGTGTCTGAATCGCTTTTGAACACTCGTTGAGCTTTACCTTTCTTTGGAAGAAACTTGATGAAAACAATGATCTTTCTTTATCCATCACCCATATTCCTCATGAAGTTATGGTTAATTGAATAGCCAACTTAGGCCAAAAGCCTAAGTTGGGGGTGTGGTGAAAAAATAAGAGCAAGTCAAGAAGTGCAAGGAAAGTCTCTTTCATCCCATGGCATTGAGAAAAATGGAACCTCTACAAAAAAAAAAAAAAAAAAGAGAAAAAGAAAAAGGATGAAAAAGAAAGTTGTGAAATAAAGTACAAAAGAAATGGGGTTTCCATCACAATATGGGAAAGTGAATAATAGATGACTTATGAACAATAAAGAAAATGATGAAGAAAAAGGGAAAGAAGTGTTGTGAGCACCACATTTCATAAGGATGAAAGTCACTGAGCCTGAAATGATCATACCTTTATACTCAGCCCTGTTACAAGCTTTGAATAGACATTTGTGATCTTGAGAAAGTCGAAACAAATGTTAGTTGGAAAATACAAGCAAACCTATGGGTGAAGGCATGCATTATGTTCATCTTTGTGAGCGTTGTCTCTGATTTTTGAACTTTAAATTGATTATACTTTTGCGTGTGAAAATGGAATCATCATTTGTGTGAGGGTATTTGAAGGCTTTTGTTGATCTTGAACTTGCATTTGAAACAAGTATTGCGAGCTTGAGAATCTTTGGTAATGATGTGTCAGAACTTAAATCTTTGAGTACATAATTGATCCTTGCATAAGTAAATTGAGTCTTGTTGTGTGCATTCATGATTGAGTCTTGTGTAGCACTATTTGAGACACCCTTTTTGAACGGCTGGACTTAAGTTTGCTTGAGGGTAACCAAAAGTTTAAGTTGGGGGTGTTGATGAGTCCACAAATTGGACTCATCTAGGGCTATATTTTGAAAAGAAATAGTGTCCTCAAATGCTTATTTTATCTCAATATATGATGAAAACCTTTAGGTTTTAGGTATTTGAAGTTTTAAGCAAAGCATGGACACTACGTCGCAAAAGGGAACACAGAGGCTGAAAAGAATGAAGAAATGAAGGCCTAAGGATCGCCGAGTCCACTTGGCAAGTCACCGAAGGTTCTTACTTCGCCTTTTGTTCCAGTGTGCTGAGCCCTGAAGGAAATGATTAAGTCGGCGTAAAAAGGGAGTAGTCGGCACATCGCCGAGAAGTTCCATGAAGCAGTACCATGTCGCCCAATGACCTAGAGCACGATGATGTTGAAGGCTGGTGCAAGACGGCGATGAACTGCACCAAAAGGCGAATTGCCGAGTTGATCGGCGTTTCCAACTAACGACGTCGAATGATCCGATGCAGCACAAATCTATGATAACTATAAATACTAGTTAGAGTTTTATTTTTAAGTATCGAACATTATTATAATTTTCAGTCTATAATATTAGCTTTTCATTTTTTTAACTCTAAGTTTGAAAGGGTTTTGAAGAGTTGAATTAGAAGAGGGTTTCATCTCTTTCAATTTGGAAGTGGGTCTCTTGGATTCTTCAATCTTTGCCTAAATTGAGACTTAAACCTTCATACCCATTTGATTTCAACATCATTGAAGGTATAAATTTCTATTTCTTGATGTGTGGCTAAAAACCCCCCATTTTTGGGGTGTGATTTAGCGAATATGGGTTAAAATTGTTGTTGGGTCTTTCTTGGTGATAAATTAGATGTAGTTTAATGGTGATTTCGTCTAGTAGTTATGGATGAATTTAACAAATTTGTAGTTGCAAATACAAGTTTATTTATGTGTTTTTGACTTGCTCGAGAGAGAAGTTGCGAAACCAAAACTATTAGATTGATGGCATAAAGAGTGGGTTTACATGAGGTTAAGCTCGAGAGAGTGAACCCTAGTCCCATATCCTAACACACAACTCGAGAGAGTTAGTGGGGTAAGGCGTAGGCTGGTCTTCATGCGGCAAGTGGGTGTCCGAGAGAAACCCATTTGATACGGGGTAAGTTGCTCGAGAGAGAACTTATTCCCACAAAAAGTTTAGCCTAGTCACTATTACTCTATAAATTTTCTATCGAAAGCATGTACCCTATAATTTAGATTAACCTGTATTCCGGTCACATTCCAAGAATCCCCCTCTCATTTCTTAGATTTCCATGTTCATTTCGCTAATTTTAGCTTAGTTGTGACAAAACCCCCATTTGATATTTGACACTTTTGTGTTACCCCCTTTATTTACTATGTTTTTAATCGTTAACTTCTTTCGCTACGACTAATTAGAATGAAATTCTAATTTTCTTTTAATTTTCCCCACCACTCCATTGGGACACGACCCCAACCCTTTGCTGGGTTACTATTGCACGATCGTAGACACCTGAACTGTAAGACGTGTCGTTGATTACACCAAGAACATTGGTTGGGTTACTATCTCTTAGCATCATCATTTTTTACAGAGGAAAGAACCTTATGAAGAACATTGCTGTAAGTTCATTGTAAATGCTGATGGAGTTTCTCGGTAGATCAGCTAACCACTTGGAAGCTTCACCCATCAAAGAGAATGGGAACAACCGAAGATGAACTGATTCTTGAGATATGTTCTTGAATGAGAATGGACCACATACGTCCACAATGTTCCGGATATTCTCATGGGGATCTTTGTAACACCCCGGAAACTAGTAGACCAAACTAAAGCGTCAAGCTAAGGTTCTAAGGTATGATGTATGTAATTAGAGTCATAGATAAGACTTTCCGTACATTGAATGAGGGGCTTAGTAGTTGAACGTCAACACACGTGTTAGACCCCATAGTTTAGAATATTATCTAGGGAATGGTATAGGGTAGCAAGGGCCTAAGATATCAAGTTAGAGTGAAAGAGAACTTGCTCTCCTAGGTGCCTATTTGCCGATTGGGCAGCTTGATCACCCAAGTCACTTGGCGATGCACCAAATGGCACGTAAGGTCGCCTGGTGGGCTGTCCCTTGGTCTTTGATTCTGGAACAAAGGGCGAGCTAAGTCATAGCTCGCCAACCTACTTGGCGGATCCCTCCATTGGCCCCAAGATTGCCTAGTGATAGTGCCCCATTATGGACCTTGCTGGAAAAATAGGCGAGCCAAGGGTCCACTTTGCGAGTCGCCTAGTTCCTTTGGCGAGCCATGATGGTGCAAAGGGGGAGCAAGGACGGGAAGGTTAGTAAATTTTAAGTTAAAACGTTTAGGGTCCTTAGTTCTTTACCAAAGTTGACCCTACATTATTCTAATACTTTCCTAGCAACTATATAAGCTTATTAGACGTAAGTTTACCTCTATTAAGTCATTCTCCCAAGAATTAAAAGAAATCCCATCTTCATCCTCTCCATAGAATATTTCTCTCTAGGAAGAATCTCCATTGAAAAAGAAGATAGAGCTTGAAGCTTGGGTCAAGAACAAATTCCATTGTTGAGAGCTTGTTCTAGGGCCTTGATTAAAGGTATATTTAGCTTTTCATCTATTTGTTCTTCCACCCATAGAGTCCCCTAGAATTTTCCCTAATTTGTGAAGAAGAACCCCAATTAAGCTAGGTTTACTTCCAATGTATGGGTTTTAGGTGTATGATTCCAAATGGTTGGATACTACTCATAAATGACTAATTAAGTGTTGATTCATGATATTATGAATATTTTATATGAATTCCTTGGTTAACCCTAATTTTCAAAGTATGTGGGTTTGTGCTTTTGGATGAGAAATTGATGGTTCTTGCTAGATTCTCTTGAGTTATTACCATGTATAGAACTTATCCAAACATTGGAATATGAAATCTTGAATTGAACTAGGCTTATGCAAGTATTTTAGAACATGAATTGAGATGCTCGCAATTGGAACTTTATGATGAGTTCGGCTTCGAATTACCTATGACTAAGGCTTGTGACTAGTGTGTATTTTGATTTAGACTAGTATGTTGATTGTGGAGTAAAGCTTGAATGTTGGGCTTGAAGTCATAATGTTGATTACTAGGGCTTAAAGAGTAAGTCTAATATGATGAGATAGCTTGCATGTATGTAGAATGTGCAAGGTCTTCTCACATAGAATGATTCTAGATTGAAAAGATAATTACCTAAAATGAATCAAGCTTGTTAGAACAGAATAGCTTAAAGTTGAGTCTTATGATTCCTTCATGTATAGTTAAATTATGTAGCTTGGGATTGTAGATCTCATGGTAGCTTGGAATGGTAGATCTCATGGTATCTTGGGATTGAGGAATTAAGCTCTCCTAAGGTTAGCTTGAACTAGCATTGGTAGAATGCTTTTCATGGTAGCTTGCTTTTCATGGTAGCTTGCACTGGTATAGGCATGGTAGCCTATGATTGAGGATCTATACTCTTCTACGGGTAGCTTGAATTAGCACTGTTAGAATGCCTTCATGGCATCTTGACTTGGTTAGGCCAAAACCATTTCATGGTAGCTTGGGATTGAGACACCATACTCTCCTAAGGATATCTTAGGGTTGAGGATTCATACTCCACTAAGGGTAGCTTCCATCCTACTGAAAGTTTGCAGGGTAGCTAGGTTGGTAAACTTGTATCCTTCCTAGGATAGCTTGGATTGCCTGGTATGGTGTTTTTCCATGGTAGTAGGTCTAGCATAGTAGTATGTTATTCTTTGATGGTCTAGAATGATGAATAGTAATAATTGAGTCAGTTAACCTAATGGAGTACTTAGTGTGATGGTAGTATGGGATGCCATTCATACATGGCATAAGTATGACTTGAAGCTACTTATGAAGTGTCCTCTTGTGTGATGTATGCCTAGCTTGGATTGTTGCTATAGTTCCTTTCCATGATATGATAGACTTAAGTTGATAGTTCCTTGTCAATATGAAGTAGGTCTATAGTGACACCTATAAATGGTAAATATGAATAGTGTGACTTCAATATATGGTTAGTGTGTGTGGTATTATGGGATGCCCCACATGCATTGCACAAGTGTGCCTTGAGGTTACATAGGGGTATAGTGCTCTTATGAAATGAAAACCTAGGTCTTGACTATGAAGGTGGACTATGACAAATAATGACCAAAGAGAGGTGCTTAGCTTGGATAGTATTATGGGATGCTATCTTTGCCTTGCACAAGTATGCTTGAAGGTGGCTTGTGAAGTAGTTCTCTTGAATATGAAAGACTAATGGTTGAGGTATGAAGTTATGAATGTCTCTTGTTGACTTGTGATGATATAATGCTTATGTTGGAGTTTATGCAATGATTATGTTATTATTTCTTATGATTCTGTCTTATGTTGACTAACCATTTTGAGATGTTTTATGTTGGTATGTTAGCTTTCATACTTGGTACATTTTGTACTAACACATATTGCCTACATTCTAATCAAATGTAGGGTGTTGGAGATTGAGTTTCTTTGGAGGCTAGGTTTCTAAGGTGTTTGAAGACTTGAAGAATTGGTGAGTCCTCATAACTTCAAGGACAAACCCACTATGTTCCTTTTATGTCATTTCCTATGTTTTAGACTTATTATGGGCTGCGTCCCAAGACTTTTAATAATATAATTCATACATGGTTTCAGACAAATGTTTTAGTAAAGACTTCCGCTTTCTTATGAAATTGTTTTAGATTGTTTGAAAGAAAGTTTCAAATTTTTCCTACTTTTCTATGATCCTATGCTATGATAACGTTAAGGGCTTGTATAAGACCCTTTCAGGGTTGAATACGTCGTGTTACGTCTAGGGGGTACCCTGGGTCATGACTAAACTTGGTATCAGAGCATAAGGTTTTTGGATAAATTTTAGGATGTTTCAAACCACGCCTAAGTAGAGTCTTATTCATGGATGTGAGTGACGGCACATTTATGAATATGAGGTTATTGGATGCTTAGGAAAAGTTTCCCTTCTTCATTATCTTAGTCGTGCCATAGAGTTTGGCTTTAGTAGGCCCTTCTTCTAATCACTGCCCTTTGTTTTTCATATTATGGTTAACACAAGGGCTAATGCTAGGGGTGAAGAGGAAGGCATTGTGGACCAAGAGGTTCCTCCCAAAGTTCCACTTCAAGCTCCTCCTCAACTTCCTAATGACCCCCAATTGGGAATGTCACTCTAGCAGAGTTTAGGGATTCTATGCAATTGTTGGCTGAAGCCTTGACGGCGCAAGCCAATAGAGAGGTGGTAGCCCCGGCAAACCATATAGGGGGGATGAATGTTTATAGGATTATGGAGTTCTTGAGGATGAACCCTCTGGAGTTTAGTTTCTCCAAGGTGGAAGGGGATCTAAATAAGTTCATAGATGAGGTTTATAAGACACTTGCTATCATGGGGGTAACTTCTAGAGAGAAAGCAGAGCTAGCCTCTTACCAATTGAAAGATGTTGCCCACATTTGGTATGAGGAATGGAAAGATGCTAGGTTGGTACAGGCGGGCCCTATAGAGTGGGAAACTTTTACGTTGGCATTTCTAGATAGGTTCTTTCCTCGGGAGTTGAGGGAGGCTAACTTGGAAGAGTTCATAAATCTTAAGCAAGGCAACATGATTGCCAATGAGTATGCCTTAAAGTTCACTCTTTTGTCTAAGTATGCTCCATATTTGGTAGCAAGTCCTAGGGATTTGATGAATAGGTTCATGACGGGGGTGTCCGATCTAGTAGAAAAATAATGTCGTATGGCAATGGTTGTTGATGATATGGATATCTCACGCCTCATGGTGTTTTCCCAACAAATAGAAGAGTCAAAACTCAAGAAGGAGAGGTCTAGGGAGAAAAAGAGGTCTAGGATGGATGGTGATAAGTCTTTTCATGATGGTTCCGATGGACATGGTCGAATGAGAAATCGACAAAAGTTTTCCGGTCAAGGCTTTTATAATGCTCCTAAGTATAAGGATGATAGGGTGTCTACCCTTAGGCCACAAGGGAAAGGTAGTGAGTCCCTATGGCCACTTGTTCTAGGTGTGGTAAGAGGCATGAGGGTAAGTGTTTGGCCGGTAGAGATGGTTGTTATGGATGTGGTGAGAGTGGCCACATGAAGAAAGATTGCCCAAAGGCAAAGGCTTCTATAAGAGAGGGTAAGCAAGTTGCCACTAGTGGTGAGGGTGTTGAGCCTCAAAAGAGGAATATATTTTTTGCTCTCCAATCCAAGGATGATCAAGAGTGATCTCCTCATGTCCCTTCCGGTATGTTCTTCTTTTATGTTTTAGAAAATTTCTAGTTTCTTGTGTTTTCTAACTTGTTATGTTGGACTTGAAATAATCATTATCATGATTGATGTTTAGAAAAGCATATGTATGTTTGCTCCCAAGGGGGAGATAGTGTGCCTACCTAATAAGGCTACTATGTGATTATGTGTTGCTATGATTTTCTCATATGCATGTTTATGAAAATACCTAGGTCTTGTTAGATATAACTTACATGCATTGTTTTGCCTCATGTTGTAGCATCTTTCAGTCAATATGCATTTTAGGCTCCATGTAGTATGTGTTGAGCATATTGTAGCTAGGAGAAGGTAGTTCCTTCTTGAAATTAAATAAATAAAGAATTTCATGCATATTGGGTTGGTAGATTAGTTGCTACTCCCTTGTGTTGCATTGATTATTCTTAGCTTGGAGTTGAAGTTTTCCTCCTTGGTTGCGTGCAATTAGATGTAGTGAATGCATATTGGGCTGCTAGTCTAGAGTCTTTTCCTTTAATAAGTGTTTAGAAAGGTCATTCGAGGACAAATGTTCCCAAGGGGTAGATATTGTAACACCCCGGAAACTAGTAGACCAAACTAAAGCCTCAAGATAAGGTTCTAAGGTATGATGTGTGTGATTAGAGTCATAGATAAGACTTTCCATACATTGAATAAGGGGCTTAGTAGTTGAACGTCAAGACACGTGTTAGACCCCCTACTTTAGAAGACTATCTAGGGTTGCAAGGGCCTAAGCTATCAAGTTAGAGTGAAAGAGAACTTGCTCTCCTAGGTGCCTAGTTGGCGATTGGGCAGCTTGATAGCCCAAGTCACTTGGCGATGCGCAAAAGGGTACCGAAGGTCGCCTAGTGGGCTGACCCTTGGTCATTGATACTGGAACAAAGGGCGAGCTAAGTCATAGCTCGCCAACCTACTTGGCGGATCCCCCATTAGCCCCCAAGATCGCCTAGTGAAACGGCCCCATTATGGACCTTGCTGGAAAAATGGGCGAGCCAAGGGTCCACTTGGCGAGTCTCCTACTGCCCTTGGCGAGCCATGAGGGTGCAAAGGGGGATCTAGGACGGGAAGGTTAGTAAATTTTAAGTTAAAACGTTTAGGGTTCTTAGTTCTTTACCAAAGTTTACCCTACATTATTCTATTCCTTTCCTAGCAACTATATAAGATTATTAGACCTAAGTTTACCTCTATTAAGTCATTCTCCCTAGAATTAAAAGAAAACCCATCTTCATCCTCTCCATAGAATATTTCTCTCTCTAAGAAGAAGCTCCATTAAAGAAGAAGATAGAGATTAAAGCTTGGGTCAAGAACAAAGTCCATTGTTGAGAGCTTGTGCTAGGGCTTTGATTAAAGGTATATTTAACTTATCATCTATGGGTTCTTCCACCCATAGAGTCCCCTAGAATTTCCCCTAATTTTTGAAGAAGAACCCCAATCAAGTTAGGGCTACTTCCAATGTATGGGTTTTAGGTGGGTATGATTCCAAATGGATGGATACTACCCATATATGACTAATTAAGTGTTGATTCATGATATTATGAAGATTTTATATGAATTCCTTGGTTAACCCTAATTTTCAAAGTATGTGGGTTTATGCTTTTCGAGGAGAAATTGATGGTTCTTGCTAGATTCTCTTGAGTTATTATCATGTATAGAACTTATCCAAACATGGGAATATGAAATCATGAATTGAACTAGGCTTATGCATGTATGTTCGAACATGAATTGAGATGATCGAAATTTGGACTTTATGATGAGTTAGGCTTAGAATTACCTATGACTAAGGCTTGTGACTAGTGTGTATTGTGATCTAGACTAGTATGTTGATTGTGGAGTAAAGCTTGAATATAGGGCTTCAAGTCATAATGTTGATCACTAGGGCTTAAAGAGTAAGTCTAATATGATGAGATAGCTTACATGTATGTAGAATGAGAAAGATCTTCTCACATAGAATGATTCAAGATTGAAAAGCTAATTACCTAAAATGAATCATTATTGTTAGAATAGAATAGCTTGAAGTTGAGTCTTATGATTCCTTCATGTATAGTTGAATTATGTAGCTTAGGATGGTAGATCTCATGGTAGCTTGTGATGGTAGATGTCATGGTAGCTTGGGATGGTAGATGTCATGGTAGCTTGTGATGGTCGATGTTATGGTAGCTTGGGATGGTACATCTCATGGTAGATTGGTATTGAGGAATTAAGCTCTCCTAAACTTAGGTTGAACTAGCATTGGTAGAATTCTTTTCATGGTAGCTTGCACTAGTATAGGCATGGTAGCCTAGGATTGAGGATCTATACTCTCCTATAGGTAGCTTGAATTAGAATTGTTAGAATGCTTTCATGGCAGCTTGACTTGGTTAAACCAAGACCATTTCATGGTAGCTTGGGATTGAGACACCATACTCTCCTAAGAATAGCTTAGGGTTGAGGATTCATACTCCACTAAGGGTAGCTTGAATCCAACTTAAGGTTTGCATGGTACCTAGGTTGGTCTACTTGTATCCTTCCTAGGATAGCTTGGATTGCATGGTAAGGTGTTTTTCCATGGTAGTAGGTCTAGCATAGTAGTATGTTATTCTTTGATGGTCTAGAATGATGAATAGTAAGCATTGAGTAAGTTATCCTAAAGGAGTACATAGTGTGAATGGTAATATGGGATGCCATTCATACATGGTACAATTATGACTTGAAGCTACTTATGAAGTGTCCTCTTATGTGATGTATGCCTAGCTTGGTTTGTTGCTATAGTTGCCTTTCATGATATGATTGACTTAAGTTGATAGTTCCTTGTCAATATGAGGTAGGTCTATATTGACACCTATAAATGGTGAATATGAATAGGGTGACTTCAAGATATGCTTAGTATGTGTGGTATTATGGGATGCCCCACATGTATTGCACAAGTGTGCCTTGAGGTTACTTAGGGGTATAGTGCTCTTATGAAATGAAAAACCTAGGTCTTGACTATGAAGGTGGACTATGACAAAGAATGACCAAAGAGAGGTACTTAGCTTGGATAGTATTATGGTATGCTATATTTGCCTTGCACAAGTATTCTTGAAGGTGGCTTGTGAAGTAGTTCTCTTGAATATGAAAGAGTAATGGTTGAGGTATGAAGTTATGAATGTCTCTTGTTGACTTGTGATGATATGATGCGTATGTTGGAGTTTATGCTATGATTATGTTATTATCTCTTATGATTATGTCTTATGTTGACTAACCATTTTTAGATGTTTTATGTTGGTATGTTAGCTTTCATACTTGGTACATTTTGTACTAACGCATATTGCCTACATTCTAATCAAATGTAGGGTGTTGGAGATTGAGTTTATTTGGAGGCTAGGTTTTTAAGGCGTTTGAAGACTTGAAGAATTGGTGAGTCCTCATAGTTTCGAGGACAAACCCACTATGTTCCTTTTATGTCATTTCCTATGTTTTAGACTTTCTATGGGCTGCCTCTCAAGAGTTTTATTCATGTTATTCATAGATGGTTTGAGACAAATGCTTTAGTAAAGACTTCTGCTCTCTTATGAAATTGTTTTAGATTGTTTGGAAGAAAGTTTCAATTTTTTCCTACTTGTCTATGATCTTATGTTATGATGATGCTAAGGGCTTGTATTAGAACCCTTCGGGGTCGAGTACACCATGTTACGTCTAGGGGGTACCCTTGGGTCGTGACAATCTTCATGGGCCAGCTCTCCATAGAGTCATATCATTTCCAAGAGTTGTAGCATTGTGCTAGTGACATGGAATACCACATTCCCCTAGACAGGAGGTAGACGTATAGCACCAACACCACCCAATTTAATCATGTCATTAACATCGTTCAGATTTCCAATATCATCTTGGTGGCCAATTTGGCTACCATTACTCTTGATCACACTCGTTTCTTCCTCTATTTAAACAACCCAACAAAAACATGAAACCAAGTAAGTAAATTCAATTACAACACAAAAAGATCACAACTCTAACTTCAAAAATAGAATTCTAAAAACCAATTTCTGGCGGCGGCGCCATTTTTGATAAACACTCAACAACACTTCAACCAATAATAGGTGTGGGCGATCGTAATCTAGTATAAAACCCAACTAAGAGTTGGGGTCGAACCCACAGGGAGCGGTACAAGTTCGAATTCAATTATGAAGTTACAAATGTAATATAATTGGTTGTAGGAATAGAAATTATCATAAACTTTTTGTTAAATGTTCTTCCCTTTTATTAGTTCAAGCTTATGTCTATGCTTAAGAGTTCCCCTTTCATGCTTGAACATTCAATGTATTGAAGTCTTTTGACCTGCATCTTTTTATGATGCAAATACAGGTATTCTGGGTCATTAGCACGCGCTTCGTGTATACAGCCTGCAGTTCCAGTTAGCTTTGCTGAGCCTTCTTTCTAAAGGAGGATTCAACTTTTACTTTCAGTCTTATTAAGATTTTGTGGGTCTTGTCTCGAGATCTATCATAGTTATTAGAGACTTCATAGACAGTAGTGCTCTGAGTAGTCTTTTTCATTTCCATTGTTAATGTTTAAGACTCGAGTTGCCTTTTTTGGCTAGTTGAATACTATACATATTCTAAGTTATTTATCTTGAGACATTTGAGTACATCTTTACTTTTGAGGTGATGTATTGTTGACTAAGTCTTCCGTTGAATATTGATCTGGGCCATAGGTTCGCTTGTGGACTAGCAATGGTTCTCGAGTGTCATTTATGTCGAGGGTGTAGGCTCGCAGTGTGAAAAACTTTGTATCAGAGCCTAGAGTTCAAGAGTCCTAGGATATCTATGAAGATGTGTTTGTAGAGTCATAGTTATTGGTGTGAAGCGCGCCACATCTATAATTAGGAGGTTACGACATTTAGGAAATATTTCACTTCTTTCGTACTCTTGTCATGCGATAGAGTTCAAATCTATCAAAGTTTCTTTCTAATTCATATTTGCGCATATCTTTTAAATCAGGCCTCCAATAGGATTTGTTCGATGTCGTCCTTCAATGCTAACCCTTAGGATCAAGGAGTACCCAATACACTAGAAGTGCAACCCCAAGGAGAGGTCACTAATGCTAAGTTCCGGATCCAGAAATTCTTGAGGATGAATCCTCCAAACTTCACAAGGTCAAGTGTCACTGAATATTTGGAAAACTATGTGGAGGAGCTGTAGGAAGTATTTGAGGTGATGCATATTGCAGATGTTGAGCGTGTGGAGTTAGCTTCATACCAACTCAAAGGTGTTTCTAGAATTTGGTACGACAAATGGAAAAATAGTAGAGCTGATAGGGGCACCAATTGTGAGCTGGGTTGTGTTTGGAAGTGCCTTCATAGGGCGTTTCTCTTCTCGTGAGCTGAGAGAGGCAAAGGTCAGAGAATTTCTCACACTTAATAAGTAATCCATGAGTTTGCATGAGTACAACCTCAAGTTCACTCAACTGTCCCACTATGCTCCAAAGATGGTTTCTCATATAAGGAGAAGGATGAGCTTGTTTGTGTCTGGGTTGTCTTTCTTATTGAGTAAGGAGGGTAAGGCAACTATGTTGATAGGGGACATGGACATAGCAATTCTTATGATCCATGTGCAGTAGGTTGAGTAGGACAGGTTGAGAAATAGGGACTAGAAACACATCATGCATGAAACACATCTAGATGCACACAAACAAGGAGGAAAACTTCATCTCCTAGCTAAATGTAATCAATACAACATAAGGAAGTAGGAACTACATCTAACAACCCAAAATTCATGAAATTCTACATCAACTCATATTCATGGAGGAACTACTATCTCAAGCTATAACATGCTCAACATACACTCATGGAGCCTATATGCAGTCTATACTCATAACTTTCTTCCAAGAAGGAATCTCTCAACTCCAAGCTAGGAAATGCTCATCTATTCATCTCATGAAATTTATATAGCCAACACTACTCAATGCACTACAACATCAGGAAAAGAATTCACATAAGTCATTTCTATCAAGACCTAAGCTTTTTCATGAACATGCACCTCATAAGGGAATCATGGAAACATTTAAAAGACACATGACTTCACATAAAGCACCAACCATGAGGAACTCATCATTTAAATGCTAAAGGAGGAATACAAGGAAAAGGAAGAGGATATCTAGACTACTTATTGGGCCACCGCCTCCCAAGTAGCACCCTCAACTAAAACCCTTACTAAAAGACCACTCCTCAACATTTTCATGGAAGAAACTTCTTTACTTTTCTATTTCTTAACTTGCCAATCTAAGATCCCTACCGGTATTTCGAAATTAGAGAAATTCTTATTAACTCCCAACTCTTCTTAAGGAACTTGTGAACGTCAGATCCCCAACACAATTCTATATCCAAGAGACATGAAAAGCTGGATACACCGGTGCTACTCATTAAGAAACTCTAGTTCACAAACAACCCTACCAAATCCACTCAAGATCTCATATGAGCCTACAAAACTGGGACTAAACTTCCCAAACTAACTACACCTCTCAAGGTGAGAATTTTCAACCAACCCATATCATGAACATCAAGAACACTCAACGACCTTGCTATCTAAACACATCATCTCCATGGTGATTCTAAGAACCATTTATTTCAATTCAACTAAGGTCGGATTAAGTCATCACTAAGCTTTCACATCCATCACACAAGATGATTCTAACCCATGGTGAATTTCACTACTAATTTTAAGAGGAGTCTATTCACACAACATATCTAGGCCTTACTTACACACTTTTTTTCTCACATCTATCAACATACTAAATACTCACTATGACTAAGTCGGGTTCTACCATCAAATACACATAACCATAATGCCACCCATCCAACCTAAGGATGTCATCTAATTCTAGCATATCAAGTCCTATTAGTCACATAGCCATAATTGGCATCACCACTAACCTTTTCTCCCTCGATCCTTGTAGAATGAGCCCTTCGAGTGGTCATATCCTTAAGACCATCGGATAAGGAGTAGGAGAGAAACCTTATAGAGTTAAACTCTATGGAACGACTTAGAGAATGACGAAGGGAAGTTTCCTAAACATCCAATAGCCTCTTATTCATAAATGTGGCGCTCTTCACATTTATGTACAAGACTCTACTAGACGTGGTTTGAGACATCCTAGAACCATTCTAAACCTTGTGCCTGATTACCAAGTTTGTCATGACCCAGCGGTACACCCTAGATGTAACATGGCACATAGAACCCCGTAAGACTCAATGTAAGCCACTTAGCATTTCATAGCATAAGATAATAGAAAAGTGCTGGAATTTAAAAACTTTTTTCAATACAATCGAAGTCTCATAATACGAAGCAGAAGTCTTTAACTTTTTGTCTCAAACCATCTAAACCAACTTTGAATAAATTATGTGACACAGCCCATACAATAGTCTAAAACCAAAAAGAAAGACATTAAGGAAATAGTGGATTTATCCGATACCATTTTTCGGTGCGGAATTGGTAGTTAGTGGATTCATGGAAGTGATGATATGGTAGCTGACAGTTTGGTAGATGAGTATTTTATTTTAAAGTTGTTCCTATAGTATTTTTTACTTAGTGTCTTAATCTTGATATCCTTTTAATA
>JAJOOR010039372.1:0-13982 GCA_036250505.1 Solanum acaule | reverse complement strand
CACTAGTTCAAATGACTAGTTTCCGGACGTCACGGTCATTTCTCATCATTTCATCAACTTCTCAACTCCAAACTCACATGTGAGGCTCTAGTTTCACTAGTTCGTTTTTAGGGTCGTTACAACCAATCACATATTTAAACAAAAACTCACCACACAAGGCATTCAACACAATTATCGATTATGACTCTACAAGTAAAGCTTGCGTGCAACGATCATTACAACTCACCTCAACAATTGACTAGTCACAATGAGATGCTAAGAGTTCACATATGACTTAGGCAACTCAAATTTGCCTCATCGAACTTGCACATATATATCGTTCAATCAAGATCACTATTCAAGTCATCGGTATTGATCGCAACCGATACTCAGATATGCAAAGAAACATCCACAACATTCACACATCAAGAAATCAGGAGATGGATCAATGGGATTAAAAACCAACATTCACAAATTTAGCCATTAAATGAGAGGTTTTGGACATAGCCAAAATTAGTAAAATAAACGATCATCCAAATCAAAATAAAACTGAATGGGATAGGTATGAAGATACCGCCACCCCCACCATAAAAAACTTAACAGTGTCCTCACTGTAAAAAATAAAATAAATGTCTCCAAATCACCCTCATGGTCCTCCAAGCCCTTGTACATCGCCTCCTCTCGAGTCGCTAACTCTTCCTCATCAGTCTCTAGCGAATCTGACTCATTACCATCAACCACTAAAGTAGCATCTCCGGTCACAATAGCCGGATGGATCTTATAAATAGCTGGAACATCTGAACTCGGACCCTCGGAAATATCAAATCCACCCCAAAGCATAGAGATGTTTGTATACTTCAGCTCGTCCACGTCACGGCGAAGTCCAACAACGTCAGCCCTCAAGGTTGTCAAATCAGTGGCCAGGTAATCACTTCACTAACATGCCTCCACCATCGCTGTCAGTGCATGTAAACCTCGACCATAGGAGGTAATCAACTCACGATGTCCGTGTAGATCTTCCCGAATGGGTGCAAGTATGGCCTCAATAGCCGGCTTAATCATGGAGGGCAAAGCTTCATCAACTCTCGAAGCAGGCATATCAACTGAATGGGTGAGGTGGCCCATTTTATAAATCATGGCCCGAGTCAATGGGGGTGGGAGGTAGCAGCAGCAGAAGTAGCATGAGTGGAGGAGCTAGGCATATATGTCGGCTCACTAGCCATAGTAGTAGGAGTAGTTTCCGTTTCTATGGTCTCTATATCAACATCTAGGGATGTATCCACCGGTGCTTCCCTTCTCCTCTTGGACTCATCCTTCATGTATTCCACCTTGATCCTACGGATGCCAGTAAAAGAGGTAGGAGTAACCTTAACATCATTTGTTGTCCACGAATAGCACTCCGGCTAGGCGACAGAGATCATTGATGAGAACTGGGAAGGGTAAGGAGATCTGACTCTGTTTGGCCGTCATGACCATCTCCTGTGCAATAAGTTTAGCCTTTCCCGATCAATAATGCTCCATAGAAATGTAGCCTTTGGGTGCCAGAGGTTGGACTCATTCTGCAATGGCATCAAGGTGCTGCTGATGAACCCAAACCAGTACAAAGCAGCGACATGAATATCCCTCTTCTCAATACGAGCCCTGCCTTAAGCGATGGAGGTGACAGATCTGACATTAGGGAAGCCAACCACCCCTTCAAGTCATCCAACGACTTGGTCTTGAGTGTAGAGGTCATGGTATGGATTACCAGGACTCTCCAAGCAAGTAGCTCATTTATATCGGTCTCGCTGAATTTGACCTTGTTCCCACGCACTTCAACAAAATCTATTGTTTCCCCTGCTCCATCCTTTTGCTTCCCTTTCAGGAGCAATATGCATAGTTGTCGTAGAATTCTCAGACCCACGTTGGCACTTACAGGTTTTGGGGCTTTGTGAACTGCTAAAATTAGTGGAACTAGAGTGTGTCCCACACTACGGGATACCTGTCAACTACCATATCGATGGACAACATCTTCTCCTCCAAAATATTTCTCATATCGGCAACCTTCAGCCTATTCATTGAGCATGGTGGAGGTGCCTGGCAGGGGCCACTTGTGGTTCCTGTTCTTCTACCTGTGCTGGAGATGGTGGAGGTGTCTGGAGTGTCAGGATTCTCGCCGGATCATGCAGCGCTTTGGAGTGAAACTCAACACGTCTGGGCTGAAGGGTTTGATTATCAATTTGTTTGGACTCTTAGACAGGAGTCTTGGACCTAACATTTTCCCCACTTTCAGACTCAGATGTAGTGAGGTGGGTGGAGTAGACACCCATGTTGTCGAAGCAGGAGATGCTAGAACTAGGCTCCGCAAGTTGTTTTCCCTTACCCCCCTCCACTTGTCTGAGTGGGTCCAGGTCTCGTAGATCTTAGAGGTGCAACCTCTGCAATAATTTCTACTCGTTTTACCCTTTTGCATTGTTGGGGACCCTTAACTGGAACTTTTGGTCTGGCCATATTTGTCAAAACAACTAAACAACACGAATTTGGTTGAAAAGGGTTAGTAAAATATCACAATTCAAAAGCACACGTAAACTCGCCATCAACTCGACGAGTCACTGAAGTCAATCGGCAAGCTCTCTAGACCTCGCCGAAAATTACATAATAAAATATCATAATGTCAGCACAAAATTGCAAGGTAGAAGGTCATTCGGCGAGTTGCTGAACCTAATCGGTCTGGCAAGAGTAACTCACCAAATTTTATTGAGTAATTCCAAAAACTGGGCTTCAAAAATGGCGAGGTCAAAGACATTCGGCAAGTCATCAAGTCATCTCGGCGAGCACATGCGTATCGCCAAATATTACATAATTAAATAGTAATATTCCAGGGTAAAAAGGCAATGAATAGAGTCAGTCAGCGAATCACCAAGTCATTCGGCGAGCTCGACTAAGCTCGCCAAACGTCCAGTTGTGCCAAAATTTTACCCCGACTCCCAATTCTCAACGCTCAACCTACGATAACCAAATCAAAGCCTCATTATACGCAATTCAAGACTTTCCTTTACCATAACTTACCCCGGGGTACTCAGATTTCCCCCAAATTATCTAGATTCGACCAAACAACGTCTTTGCCCCTAAAAATGACATCACCCGATCCATCATTGGAAAAATTAAAGTTGTTTATAAGTGCAGTTCGGGTTACTCAGACTTCACCCACACCAACCCAATACACACAACCGTCGTTCAAACAATTTAAGCCCGAAACTTAAATTTAATTACGCCAAACACAAAATCTAACATACTAGATTACCCAACATTATTCAATTATTGATTAAACACACAAAGATAAACATTAGATGCATCAAACACACAAGCATGCTTAGAAGTGGACAAGGAAACGATGGGGGTAAAAGCAAAAGCGATCAAGTCAAAGAACTCCAATCACACATTGACACTCACACAAAAATTAAGTACAAACTAAGATCTAATATGAAGTTGAGAGAGTGCAAGAGTCAAAAATTTCAAAATATATAGAGATTTTGAATTTAAAATGGTTGAAAGTTTTTAACCCTTCAATTCGCGCCTCTGTCGTCAAGGTTCATTAATATCGCCGATCAACTCGGCGACGCGTCGAATTGACTTTTGTTCGCCAAACTTTCCAGAACTCCAAACATTTTGTTGGTCAAAATGCGAGATCAACATCAGGCTCGTTGAACAACTCGGCGATTCACTGAGTGGGTTCAGAACTCGCCATTCGGCCTATTTCTCCCAAACTTTGAATTTCAACCTGCACAACCAACAAATGTTATTCACATGCTGAAAAGTAAAAAGTTAGGTTGCCTCCCAAGATGCGCCTTACTTAACGTCGTGGCACGACGTAGTCATGGGATCATGTCTCATTTGTCAGGTTCACCAAAGTATCACTTGGGAGCCCCCCTTTTTGCTTTAAATCTAAATGTCCCAATATCTGACTCATCTGTGTTTCCAACTGCTTAATGGATACCAAGTATGATGTAACCGTTTGGTTAAGGGAAAAGACGACGTTTTTCATTTCCTTTTGCACCTTGTCCGATCCTTCCACTTTGTTCAGAATACGAGCAAGAATATCCCCGGTTCAAAAAATTTCAAGATTATCACTTGGTTCTTTGGCTTTTGACGCTCATAGGGAGGCACATAGCGATCCTTTTTGCCATCCCGGTCCCTTCAATTTGCACCAAGGTCAAGCAATTCACAATCTCGATCTCTCCAACCATCATCCTGATCTCTATTCCAACTTTGATTCCTGCCCAGTCTTGGATAATTCGGACGAGAAGCCCCGCTTGGTTTGTCAAGAAATGCACTTCTTCATTGTACATGGCCCCAAAGTGTGCTTCGTCGGGATTTATGCCACTATTAATTCTGACCGCATTCACAGTCTTGCATCCACTTCCCATGACATGTTTTGTCAATAGGTCTATTTGGGTCATCATTTTGGCTATGTTTTTATCATGCTTCTAGTTCTTTTCTAGTTGTTCTTTTGTCAGCCCAAAGTTCAAAGGAGACACCTGATCTTCTCTATTGTACCATGAACAATTAATTTTCATCATCTCATTAAGAAGGGCTGATGTTATGTCAAACGGTTATCTCATGATTCTGCCTCAAATGAGCTAGTCTACCACACCTTTGTTGACCGTGTCGAGACTCTGGTAAAAATATTGCAATTGCACGTTGTCCGGTAGCCCGTGAGTTGGACATTGGAGTAGCAACTTTTGGAACCTTAAACATGTCTCAAGGATAGGTTCACCATCTACTCGCTTGAAGTTCTAAATATTATCCCTCAACTTAACCATCTTTGAAGGAGGGAAAAACCTTTCATAAAACACATCGGTGAGCTCCTCCCAAAAAGTAATTGAATCATTTGGTAGTTCAGTCAACCACTTCATTGCTTCCCCATTAGAGAAAAGGGAAAAAAATGAAGTCGGACAGGCTCTTTAAAGATGTTCTTGAAAGAGAACGGCCCCCATACATCTACGAAGTTTTAGATGTGGTCATGAGGGTCCTCATGAGTGAGTCTTCCAAAGAGACCCTTCATTTGCAACAGTTGCAACATTGTGTTCGTCACATGAAACATCGCATAGCCCATAGTCGGAGGTAATCGGATAGCACTTGCACTTCCTAATTGATTCTCATTGACATCATGTAAATTCCCGATGTCATCATTGTTCCCAAGTTGGCTGGAGTTTCTCCCATTTACATTCATCTCTTCGCCTATTTTAGAGCAGCTAACAAAGAACACAAATAAGATAATTCTACTAAAACAAAATTTGTTCATGACAAAACTTCAATAAACGAATTCTAAACACCATTCCCCGGTAGCAGCGCCATTTTTGATAACACTCAACTACACTTTGTCCAATTCTATGTGTAGGCAGTCGCTAACAAGTATAAACCCAACTAAGAGTGGAGGTCAATCCCACATAGAGTGATACAATAGAGAATTGACCAATAAGTAAAATGGTGTCCTAATTATTTGTAAAGGTAGTGCATTCGCAATAATAAAACAAATAACAAAGTTTCAATGATTAATATTAATGGGGAGATTTGGGTAACCAATTTACGACAACTAAAATGGGAAGTAAACAAGTAGAGATTGGTCCTTAGGAGTGTAATAAGTTGAATGTTAAATTCGCATAAGGGGTAATTACTAGTTACTCAAAGATGTTGAATTTCATTAGGTAGGCTAGGGTTTGAGTGCAATAGCCATTTCTCAATCAATTGATGCGCTTCAAGCGAGTTCTTTCAAACCTCAACAAGCGAAACATAATCGAGCAACACAATTCCTTAATTAATCAACTCTTTCAAGCTAGATTTCTAAGAATTCAATCAAACCCACTCTCTCAAGCTAGATTTATTAAAGATGCAATCACTACAACTATCAACCAATAGTTCGACTCTAATACATCTTTCTCTAGCAAGTATAGAGTACTAAGCTAGAACTGCATTTGCAACTACAATTCCTTAATTAAAACTTGAACAATTAATTCAACCCACTTCAAGACAACAATAAAATCAGTAAATAACAACACTCATTAGCTAATTAATGCATTCAACTACATAATTAAACCCCGAAGGAAAGGTGGTTTTAGCCTAGCATAGTGAAAAACAAAAACTAATTACCGACGAAGTTTTCCATCTGATTTGACAATGATCTGCAATTCCCAAATACTGAAATTTAAGCTAAGAATCTCACAATCACACAATCTCAAAATCTCTAATCCAAAATGTAAAAACAATGTTCTATAATGTAAAAACTCAAAAACCAAGAAGTGAACAATGTGGGAACTCCTTCTCTTCTTTTAAAAATTACATTTATATGTTCCCAAAATTTCAAGACAAAGTCAACTCGGTGAGGTAAGTTGGGTTCGCTGACTCGTTTGGTGAACCGCTGAGTTTCCCCTCTTCTGGCCTTTTTGGCTTGTCTTTTTCATCAAAGCATTTTGTAACTTTTGGCGAGCCAAATCGCCATCACTTATCTCTTCGGTGTTTTGCCGAATCGCATGTCTGCTCGCCAAGTTGGCTTAATCCATGGGCTGGCATGCTGGAACTTTAGGCGAGCTGATGGTCAACTAGGTGAGTCGCCGAGTGGCTTTGGCAAGTACCAGCTTTTCAACTTTTTTAGCTTTTTTTCTCCTTTATGCCTCGTAATGTCCTTACCTTGCTCTTTAGCTTTCATTTCTCCATATAAACATTTTCACATTAGTTATGAGCATCAAATAGGCATTGACGACACTAAATCCTCGAATAATAAGCCCAAAATGTGTCGAAATGCCCAACTCATCACCTACGATTTGTAGATCGTAGCCCAGTCCATCCTAGAAAGTCCGCGTACATTGCATTAAGACTCAACATATTTGAATTGTTCCATTACTTGACCCTACAGTAGTGTCACAATCCAGAGTTACCCCCTAGAAGCGACACGGCGTACTTGACCCCGAAGGGGTCTCATACCAGCCTCTAGCATCATCATAACATAAGACATAGAAATAATGTTGAAAATTTTGAAACTTTTACAATAGAAGTCCAACTACATCTTTCATAAAGGAAAAATCAAAGGAATCTAGACTTTGTCTCATACACCATCTAAGACATAGGAATACAAAGTTTGGGACTTAGCCCTTTACATCAATAAAAGTCTCAATATGAGAAGTACAATAGAAACTAATAGATGGATAATCCGTCCTCGAACTTGAGGACTCACCACAACTTGGAGATAAGCAATCCAAGTCTTATTCAAGAAAGGCGAGTGTATGACACCTAGCCGGAACCTACACTTATCAAAAATGTAGAAGAAGTAGGGGTTAGCACTTAATATGTACTAATATGGAAGAATGCATAAAATCCTTGAAATATGATAAAAGGACATTTTAGTGAAAAGTATGCATTTACCAAGTTTGGAGACCAACATGCATTTTCAATGTAAAAGACAAGCTATAATCACATTTATACACACAACATAGTAACATCAATACCTTACCAACCCCTAAGGAACACTTGTGCAATGTATGGTTGGCATCCCATAATACCAACTTTACTAAGTACTCTTTTGAAGGTACCTTAGTCATACATATCATCTTTAGACCTCATCAAAATTAATAGTCACAAATGAGGAACTAGTCATGTACATTAGTTGAATTATAAGGAAAGTCATTCATTACAACTATCTATTCAACATACATGCATACATTCAAATCTCATCAGACTATAAAGGAACCATCCCATGAAATCCTACTAAGTCTACTTGTGCAATGTGGAAGTGAAGTCCCATACCCCCACTTCTACTAAGTAAAACTCACCAAGAAGTCATAGTGTAGTTCATGTCTCATTCATCATCTTTATTATATAGGGAAAAGTAGCCATAACCGACATAGACCATGTGAGCTACATGGAATCTGGTGTCGTGTAACCCCACACCGAAAGAAAGTGTCCTACTTGCCTAAGGTAATACAAAATGTATCGCTATAAGGTGGATCCACTAACTAAAGACTTATGTGGGCACATCGTTATGGGATAGGGAGATTTCTTCTAGCAACCCTACCTCTTGCATTGGCGGAGGAGCCTCCATCTCATGAGTTTACTTTAGATGATACAACCTATTGCATTGACGGAAGGGCCGTTACCTCACTTTCCATATTCTCTCGGTACTAAGCATTATTTCCCAATTATTCATAATTAGTCTAGAATTGTATTTACATGTGTGAAGGAGTGCTCTACCCTTCATTCAATACAACTCATAAAATAGCTCATAGATTCAATAAAGTGAGAACTAACTTTCAACCTTAGAATCATCATTAACATGTGAGTAAGCCTTTCACATTACTGTTCATAGTTTTTTCATGAGAATAGACTTTCAATCAACACAACAACATTATCATCATCGTAGACAATTCATACATAATCAATTGTAAGGGTAAGGGAAAAATGGCCTTTCAGCAATACCTCAATTTACACAATAGTCATAGGATCTTCACTTTCTAAGTGAATCATGAGTCCATACAAAACATTCATCAACATGAATAAACCCTAGAAATTTACCCCCTCTCAAGGGTTATGAATCATGTCTCACAAGTACACCTAAAGATACTACAATAGGCATGAATAAAACAAGATTCAATAACTAGATTAACATAGATACAATTCATAGTAATCATCTTGCATCAATACACCCATCATAATTCATGAAATTGGGGGTCATGTGGGAGTACATGGGTTCATGGGGAATTTTACAATAAAAATCACCATTAAACATCAAATCATCCATAATATAAGACAATTAACATAATGAAATCGTTTTTAGGAAGAACTTATGGTTAGAATGAAAACCCTAGTTTTATGAATTTGAAATCAAATAGTTGAAGGGTTTCATGGAGAAAAGTGTTCCATGAATCAAATTTCGCATACCTTAATTGATGTTTTCCTCACGAAATTGTAGTGAAAAGGATAGACTTTCAATCCCTAGCTTGACCTTGGTGATGTTCATCAACGGAGTCTAGAGAGAGAAATATCTTGGAGAGGAGAGTCGGTTGAGTTTTGAGTGTTCGAGTTGTGAGGTGTTAAAAGATGTTGTTAATAGTTAATATATACTTATATATGTCTAAATAACTAATTTTAACCGACCCTACCTTTTAATAATTAAAATAGAACTTACCTAATTTATTTGACCCTTGGCCGAAATTCTTGACAGCATTGCAGACCCTATCCACGACTCCCATCCACGGGGCGTGGATGGATCCACGGACCGTACTGGTCACTCGTGGATTGGGTCTGGGGCTGATTTTTTGGCCTTGGTCCAGGACTCATCCACGAGCCCCCATTTACGGGGCGTGGAATGGTCCACAGACCGTACTGTGCTAACGTGGTTTGGGGCTGAGGGTAGGGGTTTTTGGGGAAGTTTGGGGAGGCTAAGTCTTGACTCACAACTCCCATCTACGGGGGAGTGAGTCAACCTACGACTCATGGGTGCCCTATTCGTAGATGAAGCTATTTTTCGACAGCTTTTGAGAAGCCCCCTTGGCCCTCATCAAGGTCCCTTGGGAGGTCCTTGGGTGGCCGTGCCTTGCCGTTTTAGGTCCTAAAACATTAGTACTAGGTTAGGGAGGTCATTTCAGGACTTTAATCTTTACGTTGAACTCATTAAGGACGCTAGACTACATGTTAGTCTCTAGCTTAGGTCATTAGATTTCTGGGGGTGTTACATTATCTCCCCCTTGGGAACATTCGTCCCCGAATGATGATCTAAACACCAAACTAAGTTAGAAAGTCTAGACTAACAGTCCATCATGCATGAAACATCACAATATAGAAAACCCACAATTGCAAAAATCACTTTATGCACTTTCCAAAAGGAGGAAACTGCAACTCCATTTCACAACATGGCCAATGCAATACAAAGAAGTAGGAACTACATCTACCATCCCAATATGCATGAAACTCATAAATTCACTTCAACATGGGAGGAACAAACTTCTCCAACTCAAGTAAGATCAACACAACAATATGGAGCCAATAAGCCATTTATCAAAACATAACTAAGCATGTCTATCAATTTACGTCGTGGAGTCAAAAATGCAATTATCATACTAAAGTGTATACCAACATAAGAAACATATAAATCATGAAAACTCAATATCTGCTAAACATGAATTCTCACATGAACATGCACAACATAAGGAAATCATAAAGAAAACTCATAGCACAAAAGATTTCCCAAAACACCAATCTCAAGAAACTATTTACCCCAAGTTGGGATAGGAGTAGAAGGAAAATGATGAGGATAGTGGGACCTCATGTCGGCCTCAGCCTCCCATGTAGCACCCTCAACTATGTGATTCCTCCATAAGACTTTAACGAAACTACCTCTTTGTTTCTTAACTTTTTAACTTGCCAGTCCAAAATCTCAACCGGAACTTATTCATAGGAAAGGTTCTCATCAACTCCTAAACCCTCTAAGGGAAGGATGGATACCGGATCACCAATGCACTTCTTGAGCATGGAAACATGAAACACCGGGTGAACCGGAGACAACTCACTTGGCAAGTCCAATTTATAAGCAACTTTCCCAACACGTTTCAAGATTTGGTATGGGCCACATACCAGGGACTAAGCTTCCCCTTCTTACCAAACCTCATCACACCTTTCATAGGTGATATTTTCAAGTAGACCCAATCACTAACCTCAAATTCAAGATCCTTCCTTCTAACATCGGCATAAGATTTTTGCCGACTTTGGGCCGTCTTCAACTTCTCTCTTATAAGTCGAACCTTCTCAATGGACTCATAGATAGTTTGGGACCAATTAGAGGAAACTCACCTACTTCAAATCACTCAACCAGAGATCTACACCTCCTACCATAAAGTGCTTCAAATGGAGCCATGGCAATACTTGAGTGGTAACTATTGTTATAGGCAAATTCTATCAATGGTAGATGGTTATCCCAATTACCTTGGAAATCTATGACACACGGCCTCAACATGTCCTCTAAAGTTTGAATGGTGCATTCTGCTTGACCATCCATTTGAGGGTGGAAGCGGTACTAAGTTTAACATTGGTACCAAGCCCTTGATGGAACGCCTTCCAAAAATGTGAAGTAAATTGAGTACCCCGATCCGATATGATAGATAGAGGAACCCCATGCAACTTCACTATCTCCTTGATGTACAATTTGGCATAGTCTTCCGCCAAAAACGAAACCTTGATGGGAATGAAGTGGGCTGATTTAGTCATTTTATCAACAATGACCCAAATAGAATCATGTTGCCTTCGAGTACGAGGCAAACCCACCACAAAGTCCATATTCACCTCCTCCCACTTTCAATTGGAAATATTTATATCTTAGAGCAAACCTCCCGGTCTCAAGTGTTCGGCCTTAACTGGTTAACAATTCAGACACTTGTCTACAAAACCCGCTACATCCTTCTTCATGCCATTCCACCAATAGACTTCCCATAGGTCACGGTACATCTTGGTGGCTCCCGGATGAATAGAATACCGCAAACCATGAGCCTCTTCTAAAATTTGCTCTCTCAAGCCATCAACATCCACAACACATAATCTACCTTGGTACCTAAGCACCCCATCTCCCCCTTGGGAGAAAGCCTCAACGGACTTGTTGAGAACCGATTATTTCAATTCCATTAAGATAGGATCAAGATGTTTCTTGGATTTTACATCAACAAAAGACGATTCAGAACTATGATGGACCATGAATCCACCCTTGGTGGAATCCACTAGTTGGACACCTAACCGAGCCAACCTATGTACATCACGAACCAATTCCCTCTTCTCATCTTCTACATGAGCCACACTACCGATGGACAATCTACTTAAGGCATCCGCAACTATATTAGCTTTGTCAGAGTGGTATAAGACACTCATGTCATAATCTTTCAAAAGTTCTAACCACCTTCTTTGTCAGAGATTCAAATCGTTTTGGCTAAACACATATTGAGGCCTCTTGTGGTCGGTAAACATATCTATATGCACCCCATAGAGATATTGTCTCCATATTTTCAAGGCAAACACCACTACCGCTAGTTCAAGATCATGAGTTGAATAATTCTTTTCATGTACCTTTAGTTGCCTTGAATCATAGGCAATCACCTTACCATGTTACATCAGGACACATCCCAAATCCACTCGAGAAGCGTCACAATATACCACAAACCCATCGATACCTTCCGGTAAGGTCAACATTGGAGCGGAAGTAAGTCTATCTTTCAATTCTTGGAAGCTTTTCTCACAAGCCTCCGACCACACAAACTTTGCTTTCTTTTGAGTTAAGGTTATTAATGGAGAAGCAATAGAGGAGAAACCCTCAACAAACATCCTATAGTAACCGGCCAAACCCAAAAAGCTTCTAATATTTGTAGAAGCTAGAGGTCTAGGAAAATTCTTGACCACATCCATCTTTTTAGGATCAACCTCAATACCCATGCCCGACACAATATGACCAAGAAAAGCAACCCACCTTAGCCAAAACTCACACTTGCTAAACTTAGCATATAATTGGTCATCTTAAAGGACTTGCAACATTATCCTCAAATGATCCTTATGTTCATCTTCACTCCTTGAATAGATCAAAATATCGTTAATAAAGATGATCACAAATGAATCAAGATATTACCTAAACACCATATTCATTAGGTCCATGAATGCTGCTGGGGTATTTGTTCACCCAAAAGACATAACCATAAATTCATAGTTACCATACTAGGTCCTAAAGGCCGACTTAGGAATGTCACACCCTCTTACCCTTATTTGATGGTAACCCGAACGAAGATCTATTTTGGAGAAAAAGGTAGCCCTTTGGAGTTGATCAAACAAATCGTCAATCCTAGGAAGTGGATACTTAATCTTTATAGTGACCTTGTTTAATAGGCGATAATCAATACACATCCTAAGGGACCCATCTTTCTTTTTCACAAACAATACCGGAGCACCCCATGGAGATATGCTAGGTTGAATAAAGCCCTTGTCTAACAAATCTTTGAGTTGCTCTTTCAACTCCTTTAATTTGGCCGGAGCAATCCGATAAGGGGGAATGGATATGGGTTGAGTATCCGGAAAAAGATCAATGCCAAAGTATATTTCTCATTCAGGAGGAATGCCGGGTAAGTCATAGGGAAAGACTTCCGAAAATTCCCTTACCACGGGGACCGACTCTAAAGGAGGAGTCTCGGACTCAATATCCTTAACTCTTACAATATGATAGATACAACCCTTAGAAATCATTTTACAAGCTTTTAGACATGAAATGAATCGACCTCTAGGGATTGAATCCTTCCATTCCAAAATGGACTCATTTGGAAATTGAAACTTTACTACACGAGTTCTACAATCAATGGAAGAAAAACAAGCAAGCAACCAATCCATCCCCAAGATTACATCAAAATCAAGCATGTCTAATTCAACCAAATCTACCAAAGTGACTTTATGAGACAACAAAATAGGACGACTCATATATACTCTTTCAGCTACAACCGAGTCACCAACCGGGGTAGAAACCGAAAAAGGCTCTATTAGGGTTTCAGGGAGTAGATCAAATTTCATAGCCACAAAGGGTGTAACAAAATATAAAGTGGCATCGGGGTCTAATAATGCATAAACATCAATGATAAAAAAAATTGCAACATACCTGTTACAACATCCGAGGAGCTCTTTTGGTCACCTCTTGATTGAAGAGCACAAAAACGATTCTTCTTGGGAGCATCGGGATTTGATCCACTTGGAGGAGCTTGATTACCCTCTCTTCCCTTGTCCGTACGGGTTGGACAATCATTCAATTGATGTCCACTTTTTCCACATCCATAGCACACACCCATGTCACGACCCGGGAGCACCCCCAAGTTGTAACAAGGCGTATTCGACCCCGAAGGGGTCTTATACAAGCCACATAGTCATTCATTGCATTCAATAATGATAATAGTGCGGAATTAAAAACTTATTTACATCCAAACATTCAAGCTTCATTAAAACAACTTTAAAAACACACAGCG
>JAJOOR010039371.1:0-13963 GCA_036250505.1 Solanum acaule | reverse complement strand
TATATCTACAATTTGTAGGGTCAATATTATAGGCCAGCAAAAAAGGTCTTCCATACAAAATTACCTAACATTTCTGATAGTACTTAAAAGTATTTCTATATACGCAACGATATGTTGTAATTAGTTATAAAATTTATCGATAATTTTTAGTTAGTTCGTCGTTCAAAAGCTCATAGTTATTTTTTTTTAAAATAATCCATCATTACTTTACAGCTAAATAAAATTATTATGAAATTTTCGTTGTGTAGTTATAAACTTTTACCTGTCATTATTTTCATATTTTTTATTAGTCTCATCACCGTATTTTCCTTTAATTCTTATATATGTATTTAGAAATTTATTAATGTATAAATATTAATATATTTTAAACTCACTTGTAACTCAAATGATCAAAGAATTTAATGAAAATTTTCAGAACCTATATATTTCAAATATTAACTTCATTTCTGTTGAGAAATTGTCTCATAATTTTAAAAATATTAATAACTGTACTAGAAGTGAAGATCACCAATGTATCGTTTAGAATTGTTCTAATAGTTGCCTAAAATATAATACTCCATCCGTTTTAATTTAAGTGGCATCTTTTAAATTTCGAGATTCAAATAAGTTTATTTTTATCCTTATTTTTCATATATCATTTAAATATTTTGAATTGTCAATTATTGTGACTTATAGTACTTTGTACATAGTTTACAATTATATAAATTTCATTTCAAAAAAAATTGAAAATTTCATTAATAATTTCTTAATCAAATTTAAATTGTTTGGCTTTTAAAAAATGAAAATTATACATAAAGATCTTTATGGACAGAGAGAATATATGATGTGCGTCCTTAATTAAATATTCAAAAAAGAGTTGGGAGTTGGGACTAGACGCAAGAGGAAACGATAAAGGAGATATAACTAAATGGTAACCGACTATTTTTAGGATTCACTAATATTTAGTCACTATATAGTATATAGTATTAGGAGCATATATAATTGCGCCAATTATGTCACAATAAATAAATATTACTTCCTAGTTAGACGTAATAGTTTAAAGCAATTTTTTTTTTTAATTTCTAGGTACACAAAAAAAATCGATTAGTAATTAGATAATACTCCTATTGTTTATTTCTACTTGTTAAGTATTGTTTTGACAAACTTTTTAAGAAGTAATAAATAAAATGACAATTTTATCATACTATTCTTTGAATTTAATAAATTCAATGCATTGGAAAATGACTATATAGAATTAATAATAAGAATGAATTAGAAATTAAATGATAAATTATCTCTAAATTTTCTAAACTGAATAAGTAAAAATAAAATTTTATTTTAATAATAATAAACGAATAACAATACACAGAGTGGAATCCCAAGATAACTTGCAACTGCTACAACCTCTTCCACAGTCTCTATCCTTTGAGTGAGCACTCTATGATGAGCACCTTGTGCGCACTGGGTAAACTTCCCACTATGTAATAGTCTGCAAACCACACAGAAAATGTAAACTATATTATGTAAACCCTATGCGATAGAATCGACTCAAAAGATATTAAGAAGGATTGATTTTGAGTCATTTATGTGGATGACCACCCTCCAAACCAACCGAGCCGGAAAAAAAAATACACAGAGTGAATAGCCATAGTCCTTGAAGAAAATTGTAAAGGAGACAGATTAAGAGTCTTTTCATACTACTAGTGGAAGAGACATGAGAAAGCACTGAATTCTAAGTTGCTAGATATGAATGTAGTACCTACATATCTACTACCTAGGGGCCAAATCCAAACTATAGATAACTCACATTAGAGTTCAAAATTGTACCTAACTGAATGATTTATTTTATTTTTGAAAAAAAACTTTTTAATATCATTAGTAGAGTGTTGTCAAATTTAAGGTCTAAACAAGCTGAGGTGTAACAAAAATTGGAACAAATATCAAATGAAGTCAAATTAAAGAGGCAAGAGGATAAGGAACCATTGTTCAGATAATAGGTATCTCTTACCTTCAAATCATAGTTATGGAATAATCCATTCGAGTCACTAATGAAGCAAAATTGATGGTCGAAACAAAACACGATGGGGAGATTTTTTTTAGGACTCATTACAAATATTTATTTAGTTATGTTAAATATATGACTCTTTTTATAAGTGATAGGAAAATATAAAAATCAGCAAGTATAATTTATGAAAAGTTTTTACTTATTTATTTAAATTGTAATTGATTATGGGAGATAATTAAAAATAGAAGCAGAAATGTCGTTGGTTATGTCACTTCTAGAACCAAAATCTTCCTAGGTATATGATTATTCATTTTGCAGAACAAAGTGCTTTCTCTCTTTATTAGCTCTTCTTTTTAAAGTACAATTTGCATGAATAGTGCTCTTAACATTTCAAACTTCTTTGTACCTAAAAGTTATTTTAACATTCAATCTTTTGTTAATCTCTTCATAGTATTGGCATCTTAGACATCCCTTGAAGTTTGGAATTTAACCAAATCCTCTCTTTACTTGTCAATTCATAACCACACACCATACCTATTAAATTTAGGGATAATTACCATCCTAAACACGTCGGTCAATTAGTTTACAAAATATGTACAAAGTATATACTACCAGTGTATATGTAGTGTATATTCCAATCATGTTGATGAACTAGTTGCATATTATAAAAAAGATAAAATGGTGCACTTGGTTGGATGTTGATTTATTTACTCAGAGAGTTAGGAATCAATTCTCACTTAATATATTTTATTCTTTAGTAGTGTAACATATTCTAAAAATCGTAGATTCACCTAAGTAAAGTCCAGTTTATTTACTTGTAACCCTTATCATTCAAGATGATTCATAGAATTCAACAAAAACCTAATTTCTTTCATCCAACTAATTGTACTTATAGTAAGGGCACCTGTCATGTTACCAACTTATAATTAACTTCACTACTTAATTAACAGTATGAAGTGAAAAAATTATAGCTTTATGTTTATTTTGCAGCTTTTAGCACACCTTAAAGAAACGAAAAAAGTACCTCGTTTAACAAATGTCTGAGATTAGTTTTGATTTAGCAACTGCCATGCAAACAGTAACTAGAGAAAGAAGCAAGTGTGTTGTCATATCTTTTCTTTTCTTAAAGATGTTTTTCTATCTTCTTTTCATAGTAATTTTAGTTAAAGAGTTGAATCATATTGTCTAATAATTCAACAACACTAGGTTCTTGCTAAGTTTTTTTTTCTCGTTCGGTATTTATATATATTGAAATCCGATTAAATCCAGGTTCGCGCCAAAATATTCCACATTGTAGGTAAATCGCTACCTAATAAAGACCGGGGGCGGAGCCAACATATTGTTAGGGTTCGGCGAAAAATATTATAATTTATACATGGTTAAGGATGGAGTACTTACCATTCCACGTCTCCACCACAACCCTTATATGCAAGTAGTTAAGTATGAAGAAGTACTTACCATTTCACGTCTCCACTAGTACAACCCTTATATGCAAGTATATTTATTTTTGTTTTCCGCCCGGTGTCCGGAGACCACATTAGAGCCTCGACTAAATCTGGATTACGCACTACAACGTCCATTTGGGGGTGACGCTCCCAACATGATTTTTTCCACCCCAGGGCTCGAAGTCGAGACTTCTAGTTAAGGGTGAAACTGTCTCACCACTCCACCACAACCCATGTTGATTTATATGCCAAGTATTATTATCTAGAAATACTCTTTTCACCATATTTTAAAGGTAATGAAGGACGATCGTGTACGTCTGTTGATTCAAGGATATATGGTCAATCGAACATTCTTTATTAAAAATTAGTATTATGTATATAAATCTTTAGAGATATAATTATATATTAAAATTTTAAATACTCTTAATAAAATTTCTAGTTTCGCCGAAGGAGAAAAAATAAGAAGATATATAATGATTGATGTGAGAAGATAGTTAATAAAGCAGGTAATTTGAGCGGTACAAGAAACAATAATAAGATTAACCCACCCACTTCGTGAAAACCGGAACTTCATGTGCACATGTCCCTTCAACCATTGGAGTTTTAATTGTTGCAAGAATTATTTTACATTCACCAAAATAATAGAGAATTCTTTAAACATGAGTGGTGTATGACATTGTTTTTAAGAATATTTTATCGATAAAATTTTCAATTTTTACTATTAGACATAAAGGTTTTGTCTATTACGATTTGCGAATTAATGAGAAATTTGTAATATAAAAAATGAATTATCCACCTTATTTCCATCAAATCAACTCAGTAGAAAAAGATAAGGTGAGAACAAGATTTCCACTGAAATAAGCTAGTAAATTTTTTTCTTTTTCACTGATTCAATCATAATATCTATGAAAATAGCCATCAAACATTATTCAGTAAATTTTTTTAATAAAAAATAGTGTTTTTTAGAAGTGTTTCAACAAACTCTTCTAAAGTAAATTAAGATAAGAAATAACAAAATAAAAATATTATAAAATCTAGCAAAAAAAAAAAATTAAAAAGGAAGAAATTGACTCCCTGTTTCGCTATATCTTTTCCTGGGCCAATTTACATAAATAATGTATTGTATAGTCTTATTTATAAATTATAGCAAATTTATTACTCTTGGTAAGCAAAAGTTGTATATATATATATATATATATACTAGTAAAAGTACATGTGTCTTGAGCGGAAATTTAATATCACGGAATTTATAAAATAATACTTAAAACCTATCGGTCAATAAAATTTAAAACTTAGTTATCTTACATAAAAGATTATATAGTAACAAACATTAATAATGTAAAGAAAAATGATAATTATAACATCTTATCATTTATCCTTAATAACATAAGCATAAATTAATGACTGTAAAAATACATACCAGTATCTGTAACATAAGCAATTGTGTCAGTGAGCCACTCAACAAGAACAAAGTACACAAATATTTAATTGTGCAGAAGACGAAGAAGAAGATGAAGAAGAAGAAGAATTTTAGAATTTTAGAATTTTAGAATTTTCGTTGTTGTAAAATGAGAGGAAATCCCTCTACTTATAAATAACAAAGGATAGTGTGAACAAATGTTTATTGTGCCTTATCGGAAAGAACACAACTATGTAGAAAAGTTGCAACCCTCGGGAAGGTCACAACCTTTCATAAAAGTCACAACTTTTCATAAAAGTCGCAACTCTTCGTCAAAGTCACAACTTTTATAAAAGTCGCAACTCTTCATTAAAGTTGCAACTTTTAATAAAAGTCACAACTTTTCATGAAAGGAAAAGGCTAGTTTTAAAAATAAATAAATTAATTGAGAATCCAGGTTTGTGGTGGCGCCACGTAGGTGGCCCTAGGGTTGAATGAATTTTTGGAACTCAAAATTAAATTTGAATTCTATGGATAGGATCTACGGTCCGTAGATAAAATGATGGACTATAGATGACCTTCGTGAATTGTTTCGAGTTTTTCAGTAAGGATTGTTTTGATTTTTTTTAATTCTTCCTAAGCTCAGGTGTAACACCCCGCTATTTGAAAGAGCTAGAAATAGAAAGAAATTATTTTTGGTAATAATTAAATTTGGAAATTTTAAGAGTGAGTTTTGGGTCAACTTCAAACGACCATAACTCTCAGCACAGAAGGAGTTAGGTGAGCTACAAGATATCAAATGAAAGATGTTTGAATTATCTTTCCAACGCCACCAAGTTTGCTAATTTTAGAGTTGGTATGAGGGAGATATGCTCGTTTGAAGTTGGGTTGTCTGAATAAGGAAAGTCAATCGAATTTTAGAAGGGTATTTGGTCTTTTCCAAACCCAATTAATTTAATTCATTTTTAGTAATTAAATTGGGGTCTAAATTTAATTGTTTCAGTTTACACAATTGCATAATCACGCTAGGGTTTTTAGAGAAAGACCTCAAGAGGAGAAATGAGAAGAAAAGGTCTAGACTCGTCGATTTCTTGAGGAATTGATTGCGAATTTCGCCAAGGATTTTATCCTACGAGGTATGTGAGTTCACACAGTGTTGGGTTCGTTCACCCACGTGCCAAACATGTTTAATTCAGCGTGAATTCGTCCTATAATGTTGAAAGTTTGATTGTTCTTGATGTATGTTCTTGAATTTACTTTCGTTCTTGAATTGGGATGAGATTGAGGAGTTTCTTGAGATTATAGTGTTGATTATTTGAGTTGTTTGAATAAAATTCTTGTGTACATATTTTGGGTATCTGAATCTAAAGAGAATTTAAGAAAAAGGATCGAGTTTAATCGAATTAAGATCAGAAAATGAGTTGAAAAATTTGTTAGGCTTGTCTGGGAGGAAGCTGGCGCGGCGCGCCCCTGATGCGCTAGGAAGGTTCGGGCGGCGCGCCAGCAGTGCACCACTTTTGAGTCTCTAAACTTTAGGGATGCCGAGGCGCGCCAGCAGTGCGCCCGAGTCGTCCGCCCTAACCCATTTTTCGCCGTTTATCCCGTTTGAGTCATTCTAAAGTGTACTAATATTTCCTATCGATTCTAACTACTCTGAATGACTTCTAAACATCTAGAAATCATCCAGAAACATGAATCATAACCATGAATCCATAAATTCAAATTCAAGGAAAGTTAAGACCCAAATTTAGTGAGTTCTTAGAGTCTTTTCAAAAAGTCTTTTGCAAATGCTTTAAACTTATTTTAAGACTTAAGTTTTGAGTTGAGTAAAGAGTGAAGTCCATTTCTTCAAAAGAGTATATGGAGACTGTGTATTTCCAAAGAGCAAATGTTTTCACATGATTTTTTAATCAAGAAAGGAAACATCGATTTCTAAAAGAGCCTTTGAGCTAGTTTTCAGTAAAGAGTAAATGATTTCACAATTAAGCGACAGGAAGCATTGATTTCCAAGAGAGCCTTTTGACTAGTTTTTGAGCAATTATCTCAAATCACAGAAAGAGTAATGTTTTTAAACATATGAGCTAGTTATATTTTGGGAGTAGTTTTGAGCACCAATATGGGGGAGAGTTCAAACAACTCACAGCCCCCATAAACCATGTAGCCATCATGGGTAGAAAATGGTCATACTTTTTAGATGATTCCTTAGTGCTTTTTAGCATAGACTAGTGGATCCACTCAGTAGTTAGGTTCTATACCCCCGACAAGGTATATGACAACCCTGGCATCGTGAGGCAAAACGTTGTATCATCATATAGCTCTTAAGTGATAGTTGTCGGTTAGAGAAACTCCCCCAGAGATATTTTGTATTCTTATATACACAGAGTTATTTGTATTTTCGCATACAAACAGAGTTTATATTGTATCCTTCCATATAAATTGAGTTGTTGTTGTATTTTTCAATACACAGAGTTGCTATCAACATGTTTTAAAGCTTTTGTTTATATTGCACTTATATTACTATTTTATACTGAATTGAGTTGAGATGACTTGATTTGAGACCAGGTATGTTCTTTCAGTTCCTTTCAAGCTTATGACTTATTTTAGAATTCCCATCGCATGCTTGTACATTCAATGTACTGATGTCAGTTGGCCTATATCTTTTATGATGCAGATACATGTAACCAAGATCAGCATCCAGCGCATCATTGATTCTAGTTGAGCTTCAGAGTTGTTGGTGAGTCTTCTTGCTTCCGGAAGATCCCTTTTATTGCTTCCGGATGATCCCTTTTATTGCTTTTAATATTTTTAGTTCATTAGGATGGCGTGGGTCCCGACGTCCATCTCAGTTGTTAGAGGCTTCATAGACAGTTATATGTTAGTTCATGAGTCTTTTCATTTTCAGTTGTTCATGTTGAGACTTGAGTGCCATTTTGGCTAGTTGAATGTTGATCTTTAAAACATTTTAAGTTATTCATTGAGATAGTTTAGTTTTGATTGTATTTCAATACTTTCTTTTATCATGAGTAAGTATTCCGCTAAGAGTTAAGCTAGGCTAAGGGTTCACTTGGGGCCATCACTAGCTCTCAAGTGTTAGTCCCGCCCATGGTATAGGCTCGGGGTGTTACAAACTTGGTATCAGAGCTCAAAGTTCAAGAGTCATAGGGAGTCTATGAAGTCGTGTCTGTAGAGTTCTAATTATCGTGTGAAGTGCGCCACATCTATAATTAAGAGGTTGCGACACTTAGGAACTATCTCACTTCTTTCATACTCATTTCGTGTGATATAGTTTATCTCTAAATAGTTTTTTCTAATTCGTGCTTGCGCGTGTCTTTCAGATCATACCTCCACGAAGAGCTGTCAAAGGTCGTCCCGCTAGAAGGAATGTTGAACCACAGGAACAAGGGGTACCTAATGCACCTAAGGTGCAAACCCAAGGAGAGGTCACCAATGCTGAGTTCCAGAAATCTATCCGGATGTTGAGTCAAGCTGTGACCAATCAAGTTGGACAGAGAGAAAATCGATATGAAGTGGCTGATAGTTCAATGATCCATGAGTTTTTTAAGGATGAATCCTCCAAGCTTCACTGGTTCAAGTGTTACTGAGGATCCAGAAAACTTTGTTGAAAAGCTTCCGAAGGTTTTTGAGATTATGCACATTGCTGATGTTGAGAGGGTGGAACTAGCTTGCAACCAAATGAAGAGTGTCGCTAGAATCTAGTTTGATCAGTGAAAAAAGAATAGAGTTGAAGGTGCACCACTTGTGAGTTGGGCTTTGTTTGAGAAGGCCTTCTTGGGGCGTTTCTTTCCCAGTGAACTAACAGATGCAAAGGTACGAGAATTCCTTACTCTTAACCAGGAATCAATGAGTGTTCATGAGTACAGTCTGAAGTTCACCCAACTTTCCCGCTATGCTCCGGAGATGGTTGCTGACCTGAGAAGCAGGATGAGTTTGTTTGTTGTTGGGTTGTCTCGTCTGTCAAGTAAGAAAGGCAAGACAGTTATGCTGATATGAGATATGGATATAGCAAGGCTGATGATCCAGAGAGCTAAGATAGTTGTTAGAGGCTTCATAGATAGTTAAATGTTAGTTCATGAGTCTTTTCATTTTCAGTTGTTCATGTTGAGACTTGAGTGCCATTTTGGGTAGTTGAATGTTGATATTTAAAACATTCGAAGTTATTCACTGAGACAGTTTAGTTATGATAGTATTTCAATACTTTCTTTTATCATAAGTAAGTCATCCGCTAAGAGTTAAGCCAGCCCAAGGGTTTGCTTGGGCCATCAATGGTTCTCAAGTGCCAGTCCCGCCCAGGGTGTAGACTCGGGGAGTGACAAACTCAGGCCTCAACCTTTTAACTTTAATTAGGAGAGTATATCTTATCAAGTATTTAGTTCTCTTTATTCTATGCTCTCAACTCCCCAAATTTGGAGCAAACAATAAGAAAGGCTAAGAACTAATATTTCAAGACTACCAATCAAGATTATCTTTTGATATCATTTCCTTAAGAAAAACATAGTAAATGTGTCATGGTTTTTGGAACAAGAGGACTCGCCAAGTCTTCACGGTCAAGCGATCAACTAGCCACAAGCGGGAGAAAGAGAATGGTCGAACCCTACATTATAAGAAAATGTAGGCACAAATATGTATTAGTACATGAAATGTACTAAGTATGAGAGATATGCATAAGAATGTAAACCATGATCATAAGAGGACATAAAGGAAAACATATTATGCATGACCAAGCTAAATCATAGTCAAACCTTTAAAGAAGAAACATAAATCATGAACATGGTCAATGCATCTTAATATCATATTGAAAGCTTTATAAACCTTTGAGAACAACTTAGTTTGTTTTGTTGGATATTTACCGTTAACCGACATAGTCCATGTGAGCTATAACGTGGAATTTGGTGTCTTTCTCCTGGTATACCCCGTTTTAACCGGGTCAAAATAGTGTACAACATTTTGGTGATTCCTAAAGTAATTACTAAATCAAGGAATCGCCACCTAATTATTTACGGTGAATCACGGAACCTAAAATTGATTAAAGTCAAGTCTACAGTTAACTCCATTTTAAGGTCTACTGTTTATAAGATTCTAGGTAAGGGTTCAACTAATCTAGAGGGAAGGAATTAGGCATCCTTTAAGATCCATTCAAAATGATTAATTGGTCGAACTTAATTAATTAATTAGGCTAAGTGTAAAAGAGGTAGAATATTAAAATGTATAAATACTACATATAAAGTAACTTAAATAATGGTGCTTGAAAAACTATTTTGTTAAAAGTCTTTGTTGAAAACAAACTACAATTAAAAGGATTTTGAAAACATAAGTTTTTATTGTTGGTTGAAAAGGGGAGCAGATGTGATAAAGACCCATTTATATTCAAAGCAAGATTCATGGAATTTGTGGTGGGTCTTTCAAAGACATTCAACAAGTTTGATTCGATATGGATAATTATTGACAAGTTAACTAAGTATACACACTTCATTTCAGTCAAGGTAACTTATACTGTAGAGAAGTTAGCCAAACTTTATATCCGCGAGATTGTTCAATTGCATGGAGTTCTGATTTTCATCATATCAGATAGAGGTATGTAGTTTACTTCTGACTTTTGGAGGACCTTGCAGGTTGAGTTAGGTTTTAGGTTAAATCTTAGTACCACATTTCACCCTCAGACACATGTTTAAGCGGACAATTCAAATTCTGGAAGATATGCTTCATATGTGTGTATAGATTTTGGTGTTCATTGAAATCAGTTCTTATTCTTCTATCACTCAAGTATTGATATGGCTCCATTTGAGGCATTGTATGAAAGGAGATATAGGTCTCCCATTGATTGATTTGATTCATTTGAGGTGAGACCTTGTGCATTGATATTTTGAGGGAATCATTAGAAAATGTGAAATTTATTCGGGAGAAGTTTTTAGCAGTTCAAAGTAGGCAGAAGGAGTATGCAGACTGAAAGTTCAGGGACTTGGAGTTTATGGAGGGAGAGCAAGTGTTGCTGAAGGTTTAACCCATGAAGGGCGTGATTAGGTTTGGTAAGCGAGGTAAGCTCATTCCGAGGTATATTGGGTCGTTGAAGTACTTAAGCGTGTGGGAGAGGTGACATATGAATTGTCTTTGCCTTAAGGTTTATCCGGGGTACACCCGATGTTTCATGTGTATATGTTGAAGAAATATCATGGTAATGAGAACTACATTATTCACTAGGATTCTGTCCTTCTTGATGAGAACATAACTCATGAGGAAGAGTATGTAGCTATTCTAGATAGGGAGGTTCACAAGTTAAGGTCAAAGGAGATTGCATCTGTGAAAATCCAGTGGAAGAATTGTCCGGTTGAGGAGTCCCTTTGGGAGACTAAGGGTGATATGTATCGAAGATATCCACACTTTTTTGTCGATTCATGTACCCTTTCTTACCCTCGCTTTCTTTTGACCATTCGAGGACGAATGATAGGTAAATTGGTATTTGATGTAATGACCCATTAGGTCATTTTACGTACTAAAATGATTTCGAATCTTCCCATAAATTTTAAATGGTGATTTTGAACTAATTATTTAACTACAGTTCTTTAGTTGGTGAGTATTTATTAAATAATTAATTTTTAGTTGATTGTAAATAAGTCAAGTCTGAAATTTATTTAATACACTATGTCACTTGGCCCATATATAGAAATATAATTAGTGGAATTCAACAATTTTGGTTGATAATAATTTTAGAGGAAATAAATTAGGCGAAAAGAGAAGACGTACATGTACGAATAACAGAAGCAACCGCAAATCTTCAAGTAAATCTACATTTGAAGTTTAATGTTGGATTTGGAATGTTAATTGCTAAGAAAAAGGACAACCTATTATTACTATATGTTGGTGTATACTGAAAAGTATTAAATTTTCGTATAAATTGGTGGTGGCAAGGGTGGTTCCTATTGGTTAATTATTGATAAGGTTTAGTTTCTCATTATTTACTAATGATTACTACATGTGGGTAATGCGTAGGTATTAGATTGATTGATATACAAGGGTATAGTGCATATGATTTCGAGGTTTTGAGATTTTGGTTTTTCGTTAATAGTTTGTAATGGGCTTATTCTCTTATTATTAATCGATCATAATTCAAGTTTTATTATATTGAGATATGTAATTAAATTTTAGGTGTGTTGTATTATATGAATATCATTAAATTTATGATATTGGATGAATTGTGACTTAACCCTAGGTTTGAAAATTTAGGAACATGTGAGATTTGACAACATTGATTGGCATCAAAATTATGAACTTTATTATAGAATTGAGCGCGTGTTCTTACAAATTATGGCATACTTGATAGATTGAAATATTTTGAAGTATTGAAGAAAGGAAAAATATTGGTGAATTAGCTTGTTTGACTTTAGTTCTTCAGTTGAGGTAGATTATGATTTGCTTTATGTAATAGAGAGACTCTTAATAGTGATTGATAGTCATTGATTAATGTTATGAAATTTTCTATGTACTTAATGGTTGTGGTTTGAATGATGTATATGTTATTGTGATTGGTTTGTAATCCCAAGACCACGCACTCCATAATCTTGAACTTGCTCTATCAAAATGATACCTTGAATAAAGAAGGCTTGATGAAATATTGTTACAAAATGTAAAGTAATGATAAAGAATGATGAATTAACTATATTATTAGATTGGGTACCACGAGCAGACACAATATTTTAGGTTTAGGTGCCACGAGCCGACACAATATAATTGGACCGGGTGTACATTTTGACACGGTAACGTTAAAGGAAAACATATTAAAATAACTTAATGTACTCAATCTCAAAGAACTCATTTCTAAAAAGAGTGGTGTGGAGGCGTGATGTCACGATCCAGACCGTCGTGATTGACACCTATACAAACCCTTTGGTAGGAGAACCATTACTACACCCCGACTAAACATTTATAAGGAACTAAAGCATTTAAAGATACGTAAGCAGGTTTAAATGACGAACTAAAGATGGAGTTCCCATAAACTCCGAAGGTTTAAACAAAACAACTAACATATTCATCGCGAAAGTTCAACCCCTAGAACTGAAAGTCATTGTACCAAAACTCCACTAATCAACAAGTCTAAAAAAATGGGGTGCAACCTGAAAACTAAACATACGAATAAGTCTAACAATGTAGTCTGAGTCCGAAAAGAATGGACTAAACAAATAGAGGATCCATGGCAGCCTGAAAGAACTGACTCACCCTCAAATTCAGTCTCAGTCAATGATCCCCTAGCTGAGGTCTATCAGTAACCACCTGAAGATGCCCTGTACTCAACAAAGAACGAGCAAGTGCAATATCAATACACAAACCACAGTGTACTGGTAGGATCACACGACTACTCCAGTAAATGAAATATAAGCAAGTAATTACAACACAATAAACACACATATACAAAATTCATAATTCAATTATCATTTTTAGAAGAAACATACAATTTCCCAACATCAACGACATGTAAATATACATGTAATAATCACATGTGGTTCCCTCATGAAAGCCACACCCAAACTGTTAGTGTGTCGGAACGTGACACCCGATCTAATAAACATGTGTCGGAATATGACACCCGATTCAATATATGTGTCGAAACATGACATTCGATCCAATATATGTGTCGAAACGTGACACCCGATCCAGTCAGCACAACCACAGTCACAATCACACCCATAATGAACAGTACTCATAGTCATAAAATCAAATAGTAAGTTTATGGCATGTAATTGTTCACACATAATCATTTCTTTAGATTGATTCACATTTTCCTATTCACATACATGCATGCACATAATGAAGCAATTAACCGGCATATATCACACAACAGGAAATAGAACCATCATCTACTTCGAAATCAAGCCTGAATACTCCTAAGACACGTGAGCCTTCCCTTTCCGAAGTCTTTCAGCACGTTCTTGATCTAAAACAATCAATTAATGCAAGGATCACTAAACAAGGTCTAATTTACCCGGATAATAACAAACTTATTAACCCAAGACCAAACCTTATGATCCTAATGTTCAGCTAGAGCTTTTCCCCACCATTAACTTCAGGTAAGGGGGGGGGGGGGGGGGGGGGGGGGGGGGGGGGGGGGGGGGGGGGGGGGGGGGG
>JAJOOR010039370.1:0-15345 GCA_036250505.1 Solanum acaule | reverse complement strand
GTAACTCTTACCAAGGAGCAACAAGCTGTCCATCAGAAGCGGAGATCACGTGCATATCAGTGGAAGAGACCAACATTGTTTCTTAGAGAAGGTGATTCAGTGCCTCCTGATGTGGATCCTGACACTATCAGGTGGATTCCTGCAAATCATCCTTTTGCAACTACTGCAAGTGAAATTGACGAGGATCTGGCACAAACTAATGTTTATCAGAAGCACGGTGTTCCATTCCGTATTCAGGCAGAACATGAAGCCCTGCAGAGAAAGCTTGAGGCACTCCAAAGTGTAAGCAATTATAACCCCTAATATTAGCTTATAGATTGGTAAAGAAAAGCAAATGCACGACATGATTCTCACAGTTGTTAAAATCTTTACATCTTCAGGCCGGTTACCACCGATATCACCTTAGACTTCCTGGTTTTATAAGTGTGTTCAATACATTTTTATAACAGCATATGCCATTACACTGTTGCATTATCATTTGTCAGATTGCAATATCAATTACATTCATGCAAATGTAATCTGATTGTAGCTTAACTTCAAGATTCTCCAGGCTTCTTGCGTTAAAATTCTGAGGGAAGTTAAAATAATGCAGACTTTGTTTTCCTTTTATTTTAAGCGATAAACTGCTTTAGGTATTGTGAAAAATAATGGACATCTAGATGCTATATTCTAAGCTTGTAGTAAGAAGGGAAAAGAATAGACAGGAGGCAGGACAGAACTTCCCATCTCAATTAAATGGAAAGAGATGTTAGGTTCAGAGTTGCCTGCACGTTTGGTGAAATTTCCCTAGACATCGTTGTTATACATAGTTGTAGTAGCAATGAAACACCCCACTTTTGCGTCATGGATTTTTTTCTATTTTAATATGGTCGTTCATAGTGCTTTGAGGGGTATCTGGTTTTCCCTAAGTGTGAATTTCGTATAAGTTGATATACTTGTGCGTAAATAGGGAGCACAAAAGAATTTGAAACCAGTAGCAGTAAAAAAATGTGAAAAAAATGACTGTCTAGGAACACTAATTGAATTGTGTTTGAGTCCTAACTAGTTTCTATAAACGTCGTTGCACGTTAATAATATCGTGTAATGGTCTTGTCAATTATTTATACGCAGGCACAACAATGGACATTATCTGAACCTGCAAAAACTAATCAATTTAGTTAAGTTAGATAATATTGTTATGGACTTGTAGTTTAAAAAATTGCAATGTGATCATACAATACCCTTTTTTTTTTGGGTCATGAAGATTATATTAACTTCAAACAAGATTTACAAGGGAGGCAGTAGCTACCATATTGGAGTACATATTGTTTATAGCAGTAGCTATGCTATTATTAGCATTACAAACATTCCTATCACTAGTAGTATTTGTAGTAGCTTGTGATGGGTAGTTACAAAAAGAGAGTAATTTTGCTGGAGCGTGAGCACATCTCACGAGACATATCTAGTCGTGGTCACACCTCCATGATCTGCTTCTAGGAGATCCTTAACAAAAGCAGGAGGTTGCTGTACAAGGTTGGTGCTGCTCCACTGAATGAGTTTCGTAAAACTTCTTTTGTACTTTCAATGAGGAGTGAGAATATATGTTGGCAATAGCTATTGAGTATTAATCAAGTTACAAAAAGTTAGAATGTCTAACCAATAGTAAGTAACAAAGAGTTAGAAGATCTGACGATCATGTGATATGTTCAAAGTTACCAAGATAACCTCTTTCAAATAGAGTGATTCAGAAATTAAATTATTTACGATTTCTGCTTGATAATATGTGCCTTGATACCAAATAGGAAAATAGGTCCAAATATGTACTTCAAACATATAATTTTGAAGATAAATAATATGTCAAGACAACTATAGTTGAAGCACTATTACTGGGTACTAATTTGATATATACTAAAGTTGCTTGAATGCTTGTAGTAAAGTTGAGATTTTGTAAGCAAATCATTTTATTTTAAAAGGACAAGCTCATCACTTAATTAGAGTCAATTAAGGTGCAGTTGCCAACTTTTTACTTGTAGTGGATTCCCTTAATGCGTACTACACATTAGGTGAGGTGCCATGGTGTATGTTTTTGTAGATGACATTTTTTGATCGAAGAGACTTAGGGTGGAGTTAACAATAGGTTGAAGGTGTGGAGACCGTCTCTGGAGTCTAAAGGGTTCAGGTTGAGGAGGACCAAAATAAAGTATATAGAGTGTAAATTTAGTGATGTGACACATGAGGAAGGTGTGGAAGTGAGACTTGATGCACAATTTGTTCTCAAGAGGGAAAGATTTAAGTATTTGGGGTCTTTGATACATGGAAATAGGGAGATCAACAATGATGTCACACATATTAGTGCGACATGGATAAAGTGGCGGCTTTCATCCGACGTCTTGTGTGATGAGAAGGTACCACCAAAATTTAAAGGTATGTTCTATAGAGTGGTGGTTAGACCGACTTTGTTGTATGGGATGAAGTGTTGGCTAGTCAAGAACTCTTAGGTTTAGAAGATGCAAGTGGTGGAAATGAGGATGTATGAGTGGGCATACTAGGAGCGATAGAGTTAGGAATGAGGATATCTGAGACAAAGTAGGAGTGACCTTCGTGGTAGACAAGATGATGGAAATGAGACTAAGATAGTTTGGGCATGTGAAAAGGAGATGTGTCAATGCCCCAATGAGGATGTGTGAGAGGTATGACATAGTGGGGTCGAGGAGAGGCAGAGGTAGGCCGAAGAAGTATTGGGGAGAGCTGATTAGACCTAATATGGAACATCTTCAGCTTACCGAGCACATAATCTTAGATAGGAAGGTATGGAGGTCGCAAATAAGGGTAGAAGGTTAATAGGCCATCGGGAGTTGTTTTATTACTAAGCAATTCATGTATTTGGCTCAATGCTAGTATAGAGCACCGTGTCAGTCGTAGTATTAACCTATTCATGTAGTCTTTGACCTTTTGTATATGATATCACCTATTCATGTGTTTAGGTGATCGCATCTTGTTATTGTTGTTTTTGTTACGTTTCCTTGCTTATATCATATATGTTCCGCATTGCAATAAGTTGTTATATTTCTCTCTACTGCTATTTTTCTTTTAGTTGCTGCTTTGATTTGCTTGAGTTAGGGGTTTTTCGAAAAACCTCTCTACCTTAGAGAGGTAGTGGTAAGGCCTGCATACATAGTACCCTCCTCAGACCCTACTTTGTGGAATTTAACTGGGTATGTTGTATCCCATCCAACTTATGATTACTTTGTCCCATTTGCAGGTTAAATTTATACCATCAACCAAATGCAGTATAAATTTTATCCCACACTTAATCCTCGAATATCCCATCTTATCCCATTCAATTTAGGGATTATTTTGTCCCATCTCCCTGGTGGGATAAATTAGTCCAGGACTATTATCCTAGGATAATTTAGTCCGTGTACGAAACGACCCCTTACAGTGAATTTTCCGTCGTTCTGTCAATTTGCGATCCTCAGTTTGTTCATTGAGAGTCACCGTCTCTGAATCTTTTAAAAGATCAGCAAGTCTGGGAACTTCCCAATCAAAGCTAGTAAAGCTGTAGTCCACCTTAGGATACTACATTTCTTTTACATTGGTAATCTCCCTCCCCTCTGTTCATTTCTTGTTTGGGACTAAGGCGTAGTTGAAATACTTTTTCATTCTTGTTTTGGGATAAGTTAATTAAAACGTTTTACACATTAGCATCAACAAGATACTCTATTTACATCAAAAAATTCAGACCGCCTTGCTTCTGGAATTCCCTTTTTGTCGTCAGTTGGTTCAGCTTAATACCCTTTTCTTTGGATAAGGTTAATACTCCTTAGGCTTAAGAACATGTTCCCGATTTCTCTTGCTGCTTTCAATGTAGGAACTAGTGGGTTATGTCCTCCATATCCTTACAGCACCGACAACATTTGTTGCATATGTAGAACCGTTTCTTGACAATTCATGTTGTGTCAAGTGTGCATCATGTAAGGCTGTACATTAAGAGCTTTGTTGGTGCTTTTTTTTCAAACTGATGGGCAAGGTTATTTGCATTCTATTTCTTGTCGGCTTCTTCTCCTGAACTGTTTATATTCTCTCTTCACTAAAATTGTCCTTGTGCTATTCCCTCCTCAAATAATTCTTGCTTTTCACCTTCCCATTTCACTTTTTTCCAACATCGGTAAAAGTGGTCAGATTGTCAATTCACAGTTCTGCCATTGTTCCAAATTTCAGATTCTATTTCCCATTATTCCTGCGCTGTGCAATAGTTTCAACAACTTGTTAGGAAAATCGGTCTCTCAGAGGTCCATGTCCCAACCATGCATCCTCCCAAAATCTCACCTTCCCATCTCTCAATTCAAGACTCATATTTAACCCGAGTTTGTTAACATCACCCAATGAAAGACTACACAGGTGGCAAGCGGAGAAAATGATCAAAATGGTCCTTAATGTATGGGTAATGCTCTATCTTGGTCCTTAATATATTTCACTTTATTGATATAGTCCTAAATGTATAACAAAAACGTTCATTTTGGTCCTCAATATATTTCACCTGATTGAAATGATAACAAAAGGTGTTCTTTTTTGTTTTTACCCTAAACCTAACAAATTTATTTAAAAAAAAAAGTGTTAAATTTACCTGTGGATCCCATATGGTTAACAAAATCCACCATTGTTGTCTTCTTTGTTAGCTATAAAATGTGCATGCACACATAGAAAGGATCAGACATGAATATTTTTTTTGTTTGGATCCCTTTTTGTAACTTTGAGGGAAAACAGAAATGAGTACTAGGTAAATAGAATAATATTTTAGAAAAGAGAAAATAGTAAATTTTGTTGGAGAAAGTAGGAAAAACAGTGTTAGATTTTATGGAGTACTTTTTTGGAGCTAACAAAGAAGACATCAATAGTGAATTATGTTAGCCACATACGTCCACAGATAAATTTAATTTTTTTTTATAAATTTGTTATGTGTAGGATAAAAGACCAAAATGAACACATTTTGTTATACATCAAGGACCATTTGTGAAATATATTAAGAATCAGAATGAACATTTGTGTTATACATTAAGGACCATTTCAATCAAATAAAATATAGGGAAAAAGGACAAATATACCCCCTAACTATCGAAAATGGTATGCATATACCCTTGTTATACTATTGAGACACCAAAGTCCTTGCCGTTCAAAAAGTGGAGCACTTATATCCTTCACACTAACGGACGGACACATGGCACCATCTCAATAATTTGCTCGATTTTTATTTTATTTTTACTCAAAAACTAAAAACTCACCCAATTATATCCTAACCCACTTAAGACCCGAATTAACAAACCCTAACCACACGTATTCTCAAAGAAACTTCGCAATTCGCAAAATATTAATCATTCACTCGACTTCAATTCATTGAGTTGACTCGTCGCCATGTCCGACCACCAGCGAACTCAGAAGGACGATCCTTCCTGCTTAATTACAACTCCAATGAACTCCGAATCAACTCTGAGTTTCTCTCCAATTGGCTCTCCTTTCTCTCCCGTAACCTCTGTCGCTCCTGCACCCAAACCATCTCCGATTGAATTGGGGATTTCCAGATTTTGAGAATTTTGTAGATATATGGACTAAGTGGTCAAGAAAGTGTCGTGTTTGTACCAATACTCGTCGACGTTGATGGAACATAAAACGACGATAAGGTTGGGAAGATCTTTGTTGATTGATTCGAATTCTCCGCGAAGAAAAGGTTGACCAAAAGGAAATGGAGATATGGGTTTTCAGTAGGAGAAAGAGAACTCATTGATGAAGGCATTTTTCTTTTTGCTTGGTTGAAGAACAATGGAGGATCCAAGTATGGAGAAAGGAGGAGGATATGGTGGCTATATGAAGAAGGATAAGAATAGTAGTTCGGGTATATTATTAGGGTGTTAATGAGTGAATGGGTTAGATAATTATTTGGCTGGGTCTTTTTTAATTTGGGTGGTCTTTTTTGGTGGGTTTAAATTAAGTGAATAATTGGGTAGATGCACAAGATGGTGCCACGTGTCCGTCCGTTAGTGTGAAGGATATAAGTGCTCCACTTTTTAGAAGGCCAGGACTTTGGTGTCTCAATAGTATAACGAAGGGTATATGCGTACCATTTTCGATAGTTCGGGGGTATATTTGTCCTTTTTCCCTGAAATATATTAAGAACCAAGATAAAGCATTACCCACACATTAAGGTCCATTTTGATCATTTTCTCGTGGCCAACGAGTATAGTCTGTCCACAATTTTGATGTATTTATCCATATCATCTATCAATTGTTGACCATGTGTTTTATTTTCTCCTTGTATAAATTAGAATGTGCATGCATAAATTATGCTGTATGTCAATTGCAGTTCAATCAATTTGGAGTTTTACTTTCTTCCCATTATTAGTAGATGGCATGAAATCCCTTGATGTCATCATTACAGGAGCAAAAACTTGGTAACTTAGTTATAGATCCTGGGGCTGCAAAAGATTTTGATAGGCCATTCAAAACACGACTAAAGACAGAGGAGCAGCTCGATCAAGGCCCAAATAGCTGGCAAATGGGCTCCAATTGTTCAGAATCAGAGGGTGCTCGTGATTCATTTGTGAACAAGCATAGTTCTGAAGAAATGGAGAAACCCTAGGTTTGTTTCAATACTGTTATGTAAATTCTGTTAGAAATAGGGTAATGACCAAGTTTGAATGAAGACTTGATAGTCATGTTTTCAGTCCTGACGTTGCTGTGTTCCAACAGCAGCAGAAATGAGACTGTAAATTCAAGTTTATTCCTTTGCAGCCAACTGTCTGTCTACCTATTATTTCATTCTGATAGTAGTGGACTTAACTTTTGTAACATTTGCCTAATCATTCCCTCCACTCGGGTTTTAAACCAATGGTGGGATCATTCGAGAACCTCTGCTCAGGTCTGTTTTATTTAAAGAAAATGGTCTGATATACTTCTTAACTTTGCAATTTAGAGTTGATATATCCTTCGTTATTAAAGTGACCCATATATATTGTTATTGTTACAGAAATGACTTTGATATATACCCTTTTGGTTCAATGTATTTGAAGAAATTAATTTTAAATTTTTTCATTTAAAAAAAATCTGTATTATATTTTATCCTTCTCTCATGTGATTTTCCTTACTTTTTTTATTCAATAAGCAATTTGAGTATTATTTTGATCGTTAAATTTATTTCACCTATTCTTTTGTAAATTTATCATCCCTGTTTTTTTTACAAATATAAAAAAAATTACAATATAGTCATAAAAAATAGTTTTAATTATTTTTTCTAACTTTTTTTTCGCTTATACTATTCACCTTGTTTCTTTTCATATTTTTATACTGAAGAATGAAATAAGAATAAGAAACTCAAAGATTGATAAACAAATATATCTATAAGGGAGATATTTAATTAAAATTCGAATTAGTTGTTGTCTTGAATCAAAGAAGTCAAAATAAAAATGATCAAATATACTTGTTTGTTGGAGGATCATATATATCTATACATGATTTATTTTTTAAAATAAATTTTTCGTTAAACGAAAAAAAGTATGTGTGAGCTACTTTTTAATGGTGGTATATGTGAGCACTTTTACACCATGAAAGGTAACTCTAAATCACAAAATTGAGGGGTGTATCAAACTTTTTTCCTTTTAATTATCAATACTAAATTCTCTTGTGGTTAGAAATGTTTGAATTATTTTTTTTGTGATAACTTACCTTGGGTTACATGATAAAATTCTAAAATATTCCAAAATTATTTGTTGATGTCTCATCTATATCTATATTAAAGTAAGGGCAAAAGCATCTAAATTGTCAAGTGATGGCCTAAAGTTAACACACTTGGCAATAATTGACTAATTAAGAAAATTCTTAACTAATTAGTATTTTTTAAAAAGAAAAATTGCTTCACAAATCTATCAAATATATTGGGTAACCGTATTAGTTTTAAAATTTAATGGACCTCTATTTTTAATTTTTATTTTCAGTTTCACTATTTTAAATGACAACTACCTTAAATCCATTTCTCTTGCAGGTAAGAACTTGTATATCGTTGCAGCGATTTATAAGATACTACATTGCATAATAATTCTCAAACAAAATTGTTTATAAATTTCAAGAATCAAAGAAATGGATCGATTGAATACGTAACCGCGGTAATATCTAACTGCGGCAATATATAGCATTATTATTACATTACTAATTTTGCAGATGATGCATGATTTTTTAAAGATGCTGGATTGACGGTATGTTTTTTCTTTTTACTTGTGATTTGATTTTTCTACTAAGAAAAAAAAGTGATCCGTGAAAATTTCAATGAAGTATGAAACTGCTACATGGAAATATTGGAAGTCAAATACAACTTCTTAAGTTCATATTCAAGAGGAATTGGATGAAGTTGGAAGAATAAATTATTTGTTCCTCATATTCTACACATTATTATTGTAACTACATATGAATGTTTAAACGTAATGTTCTCTACTTTTTTATATGCTATTGGTGTAATTATTTTATATATGAAACATGTGTGTGGTTCTACTTATTAATAGTAGGGATGTGTATGATATGGTATATATCAAATGGTATATTGAAATAAAAAAAATTAATATTGTGGTTGGAATTTTATGGTATTTGGCATGCATTTTTAAGAAGTATGATATTCAATATGGTATTTGATATTTATAAAAAAATTATCAAAATATCGAATACCGTATCGAAGTATATAGTTTCATGTAAAATTTATATATATGTAATTATATAATACTAACAAATATATAAAAGAGTAACTAATTATATAGATGTTGGAATTGTGATTGCTCTATCTTGATTTTAATGTTCTTTTTGGATGATTGATTAACAAAGATAATTGTTTGTACTTTATTTTGAATATTTTTGCATGTATAAGGCATTAGTATGATAAAATTGATACGTTTCTTGAAAACCTAAGTCATAATTCTTTATTATATGAATATATGTAATTTGAAGACTTTAAGTTGACAAAACTATGGTTACTAATTTACCGTATTGTAAAATATCAAAATCGAACTTAAAAATATCAAATCATACCAAATTATTGGTATGATAATTATATAGTATTTTTTAAAATCGTAATCAAAATTATCGAACCAAACTTTTCAATATCATACCGTGTTTACCCCTAATTACAAGTAATTGATAGCATAATGTCATTCATGTTTCATACTCTTATCATTTCACCTGGAGTATTCTCTTATTTTATTTGTCTAATTATATTATGGATGCAAATATAGAAAATTGGATAGAGGAGATATAGATTTGGTGTCGAATATTATACAAGTGAATATTATGTCACAAAGGAAGAACCACACAAAGAGAAGAAGAATCTATATCTATATTAATATTAAAGCAAGGACAGAAACATTTTAAGTTGTGAAGTGGTAGCCCAAAGTTAAACACTTGACGATAATTGACTAATTAAGAAATTATTAACTAATTAGTATTCTTTTCTAAAAAAAATTGCTTCACAAACCCATCAAATAAGTTGGGTAACTGTATCAGTTAAAATATCAAAATCGAACTTTAAAATAATCTAAGGGAGTAATAAGATTCATGAAGAAGTGTGTAGTTGAAAAACCACAATTGATTAGAGAGATATTAAACTAATTTCTCTATCTAAAAACTTATATCACGTAACTTTTCAAGTATAATTACTTTTTTTATTGTTTAAATTTTAATTATGGAAAGTAATGGTATAAGGTAACTTAAATACTATATTTATTCTATCGGAATTTATTTAGGAATTTGACTCTGTTTACTGAAAATTCTAACCACTCCATTGTCTCTTTCTACTTTTTCTTTTCTTTTCTACTGTAGTAGAAATGGAAAAGACTCAAAAATACCCCTAAACTATTCGAAATAGCTTACATTTACCCTTAAACTATATTCCGGCTCAAAACTATCTTTCCCGTCAAAATATTGGGTCATACTTACCCTTCTAATTAACAAAAGTATGTAAGTGCCACGTGGACACCACATGGACGCCACATAAGCGCCAAACATTTCCCACTTCCACGTAGACTAATAAGATCCCTAATTTATAATTCACCCATTTCCCTTAGAAAAGAATATTGAGTACTGCAACATGCAGCAGCCTCCCTAATCCTATGATGAATTGGGAATTAGGGATCTTATTAGTCTACGTGGAAGTGGGAAATGTTTGGCGCTTATGTGGCGTCCATGTGGCATCCACGTGGCACTTAACATACTTCTGTTAATTAGAAGGGTAAGTATGACCCAATACTTTGACGGAAAGGATAGTTTTGAGCCGAAATATAGTTTAAGGGTAAATGTGAGATATTTTGGATAGTTTAGGGATATTTTTGCGCCTTTTCTGCAGTAGAAATGTGAGTAAAAAGTGAGGTATCAACATGGCAGTTTTTTGTCTTTAAAATTGCATTTGAGGGTATTCACTTTTGATGCTTTCATCTTTCCTCATTTCCGCCACCTATCCGATACCACACCACCCCTCTTTCTCGTAACAATTGCAAAATCCATAGCTTAAAGGCATAAGGGGTCGTTTGGTACAAAGATCAATAATATAGGGATTAGTAATGCAAGGATTAGTAGTGTAGAGATTAGTAATGCAGAGTTTATTTTTATCAAGTGTTTGGTTCATTATTTCCCACCTCATCTTGTGTTTGGATTAAAACTCTATAAAAAGCTTCTTTCCAATTATACCCTTGAATCATTAGGTAATTGGGTCAAGGTAGATAATTGTCGGATAAAATTATTTTTTTATGGCCTTCTAACAAGCTATGAGAAGAGCAATTTTGTTATCATGTTTGCTATTTTTTCACTTGAATTATTTGAGGGTAAATAATTGTCATCTTAATAAATTGATCACTCACAAAATGTCATTTTTCAATTTAAAAAGATAAACCATCTACTTTTAAAATCGAAAAGACGGTCAACAATAGTATGTATGTATAAATAAATCATCTATATTTACACATAAAAAATGCAAGTTGTAGTTTTAATATGTATGTATGTTTTAAATTTTTCAAAATAGAAATAATTAGAAAACCACACAAAATAAATAAATATATATGTATGTACAAATAAACAACTTACATTTCAAATTTGTATTGGATTTATTTAGTAACAAACAACTCTCTCTAAATAATTTGTAAGCTAATTTATTTAAATAAATTCACTAGTACAAATATAAATCATAAAATCAAGAAAATAAACAAAATAATTAAAATGATTTGAGGGATATTTTTATCTTTACACAAACTTATTCCATGATATTATATCTTATGTATTACTAATACCTTCAAATGGAAGGTATTAATAATACATCCTATAATACCATGTATGAGGTATAACTAATCGATAGATTAATTAAATATAGGCCCAAATTCCTACCAAACATAGTACTAAATAATACCTTACTTAATACATGTACTATTTCTTCTAATGCGGCCTACCAAACGACCCCTAAGAGGTATCCATTCCACCAATACGTCATGCACCCATTGGTGCTGCGACAGCACCGAATACTCAGTCCTCATCGCGGCCGTTGTAAATGGTGGAATGAGGCATCATATCTCTCAGTCAATCAACGATATCTGTTAACTTTTACTTTTGATGATTCCTTTCAAGCTTTTGATCTCTTTACTTAGCTACATGTCGGTGTATAATTTTGATTGCAGGTGACTTTAAAAGAAAGCTAATATATTGGATTTTGGAAGATATAGATATGGCCTATGGGTGCAGAGTGATGTTACAAATTGAACCAGTAATTCGCATAAGGTATTTTTTATTACCTGTCTATGTGGGCTTTCAGTATTTTCTCATTATTATACTAAGGTTGTTGGGAATTATTAAGTTGATACAACAATAAACCACATATGTTTTTACTGTAAATATATAGCTCCCATTTTATTTATATGTGTATCCGCTCATGTGTACTTCGAGTTGTATTTTATGTGGATGATTCAAGAGTTTGTTTGTATTTTGCTTCAAATGATCTTTTTAAAAGTTGAATGATTATTCTGAATAGAGGAATTGCAATTCCTCACTTGAGGTGAGGACTGTATGATACTAATGTTCTATTGCCATGGACAAATACAGTCATTTGTAATTACTTTTTAGCATGGTAAAAAGTACTATAGTGATAGGCTAACAACTTGCTTATCTGTAAACTTCCACCGTGAAAGCTCTTTATTTTTTTATGAGAACGGGAACCATATATAGTTGCTGCACAACACAAAGGAGAGGTTACTGTTCTAAGCAAGTTCTATTCGACAAGTTCGAAGGACAAAGTACCTAAATGTTAATTGTTTGTTTCTTCCTGATTTAGTTGGGATTGGGAATATGGGTAGTTAGTCTCTCAAATATTTCTGTCATTTCCAGAGAACATAATATACCAGAAAACAATGGATTGCTTGGTTGCTTTCAACTTATAAGCTTCATAATAAGCAACACCAATAAATGGATGAGACAAACAAGACTTGTGGGGAAATAGAAGAGATTATAGACGATATCGAGCAGAGGCTTAAGAAGATCAAGAAATTTGACATACCAATTGTTCTCTATATGATCACCACCTCTTGAAATATGACACAAATTCCAAGAATTGGGAAATAGAAGAGATTATAAACGATATCGAGCAGAGGTTTAAGGAGATCAAGAAATTTGACAGACCAACTGTTCTCCATATGATCACCACTTCTTCAAATATGACACAAATTCCAAGATCATGGCATCGGAAAGTGCCTTTCGCCAAAGGATTGAAAAAGAGTGGCCCCTGCTCCTGAAGATTGCAGGTTCAAATCGTGTCCCTGCCTAATCAGAACTCTGCTCTTTATTTAAGTGCACATTATATTTTTGTCAGCTATCAATTAATAGTTTTAATTGTATCTTCTAGAAGAAATTATACTATATTTTCTAATTTTCCAAATACTTGCCCATCACTTATTGTAGCAGTCCCTCTTGATTAATCTTGAAGAGAAGGAAATGGATTTTTAGAAAACCAAAAGGTACAAATTCATAGTGTACTATTGACGGCACTAGGGATTATCATATATATTTTTCACCTTAGGCTTAGTGTTATTATTTATTTGTAAATTTTGATTGCATTGAACACGGTAAAATATTCTAAGAAATTCTTTTTCTCTTTTTAGGAAAGCCTTTGAAGAATCTATCAAATATTTTTTAGAAGAGGATACGATCTTCAACCAGTCTTTTTATCAGAAGATAACAAGTAATGAATTAGATAAAGTCTAAGCCGTACTTGTTGTTTACCTTCCTTAGCATAAGAGAAAATCTTTGAGGACTATTACGTGAATATGTATGTTTCAGAGGGCAGAATATAGCACTAACAGAGCAGAGAAGGCATGTAGACCAAAAGTCGTCTTTTACTTATGAAGCATCATAAATGTTAAATATTGCATCTGCATATGTATAGATAGTCCAAAGATCATCTCTTTGGTGTTATTGATGTAATAACTATTTTCTACAAATTAATTTTTAGCTGAACGTACAACTCTGCAGTGTAATAATTTGCTTTTACAGAAACTATTAAGCTAAATTGTTATTCTGCCAAAAATTAGAAGGCATCCAAATTGCGCACGGGCAAAGAATCATCTAGTTTTTATTTTATTACTTTCAGTCCTCAAATTTTAATACCATTGAAGCATGAAACATTCTTGAACTGCAATTTATTTGTACGTGCCTTAAATATTTTTTTTAAAAGAATTAAACACTAATTTAATATATTTGACTTGTCTTTTTTAATCAGTTTAACTTTACAAACCGAGAAAAAAAAAAGTACAAATAACTCCAATTCGAAAATGGTCACAAAAAGAAATAATACACAAAAGGATTTAAATATAATCATGCTTGTATTGTAACTAAAACTACAACACTGTTTCATGAAACCAGAAAGAAAAACTTTGCTTTGAAGGATTTGAAGTAACAAATCTAAAAAAAAAATCTCCCAAAACTTCAGTATAAAAGTCTTTAACTTGGCAAAATTGGTATCATATCTTGCAATTTTACATTTAAATGAAAGGGAAAAGCTCAAATATGTCATCAAACTTTTTGGAAAAGGCTCATTTATGTTATTCGTTAAAAATTTGGCTAATATGTGCCATTGTTGTTAAACAAAAGACTCATTCATGCCATTTTTTTTAACTCCGATATTGCAAAACCATTTTTACACTCCAAACAAGGTTTAACACTTCTCAATTGGAATTTTTGGATCAAATGTACACTTTTTGCTTCTTTTTCTTTAAGAACACCAAGAACACATGAAAAACATAAACAACTCCCAAATTTTCAACATTCAATTCTTCACAAAATCATCTCTAATTTCGACTGCATCATTAATTTCTTTTCTTAAAAAAACTAAAATTCTAAAATCATTTGTAAAGTTTAAAACATTCACCCGTATTAAAAAAAATCCAAAAAATAAAAACCAGTCCCAAAATTTCAAAATTTTGTTTTGATTCGTATTTTTGTAGTTGTTTTTGACATTAGATCTATGTTCCCTAGTGTTTTTTACGTCTATTCAAAATTTCAAATTAATTGAAGTTGTGGAGAAAATTCTACCATTAAAGTATGTTGAAGTTTTAAAATTTTGAAGAAATTTCAAGTAGGTCTTATTGAATTAGGTTGAATTAGAGCTCAAAAGATATTGAGTTTGATATTTAGCTCGGAGGGAAATTACTCTTGAAATTTGAGGCGATTTCGTGAAGAATTGAACAAGTTTGAAATTTGGGAATTGTTAATGTTCTTTATGTCTTCTTGGTGTTTTTAAGGAAGTTGAAGCAAAAAGTGTACATTTGATCCAAAAATTCCAATTGAAAAGTGTTAAACCTTGTTTGGGGTGTAAAAGATGGTTTGGCGAAATCGGAGTAAAAAAATGGCATGAATGAGCCTTTTTTTTAACAACAATGACATAGATGAGCCAAATTTTTAACGGATGACATAAATGAACCTTTTCCAAAAGTTCGATGGCATATTTGAGCCTTTTCCTTTAAACCGTACAAGCTCTTCTTCAATTTGCAAACATACTTCTCTTTTACCTTGACTTCAAAGCCTTCTGGCTGCTCCATATAAATTTCTTCATCCAAGTCACCATGGAGAAAAGCAGTTTTAACATCCATCTGTTCAACCTCTAAGTCCAGACTTGCAACCAAGCCTAGAACCACACGAATGGATGACATCTTCACAACTGGAGAGAATATCTCATCAAAATCAATCCCTTTTTTCTGGCTAAAACCCTTCACAACTAATCTAGCCTTGTACCGTGGAACTGGGTTACCATCTTCATGTTTCACCCGGAAAACCCACCTGTTTTTCAAAGCTTTTCGATCTTTAGGT
>JAJOOR010039368.1:0-14245 GCA_036250505.1 Solanum acaule | reverse complement strand
ACTAAGCACAAACCTGAAGAAACAATTTCCATCTGCCGTCACTTGTATAATCTTTAAGCCCAATGCATCAAGCTGAGCTCGAAATTCAGAAATATCAGCCTGCCTTCCGTGCTTTTTAGCCTGTCGCATACAATACCATAAACAAACCAGCACATAGACTCAATATTGATAACAAACAAATACAATCAAAATTTGTGAAGTAAAATCTACTCCTATTAAGCTAAGTTTGCAAGAAAAATCATATACACCAATTAATCAATAATGAATTTTTTCAATCCCAAACAAATTGAAAACAGTTATACGAATTTGAGGTAATCCAAAAAACATACATGAGATTGTTTGTTAGGTTTGGATTTTTGATGCTTCGTTTTGGCCATCTCGTTGATTGGTTATTTCTCAGTTGGTCTGTCAAACGCCGACCGGCGACTGGTGTTGTGTTACGGTCTCTCTTCTATCCTCCAAGGAAAATTGCACACTTCTCGAAAAACCTCTACAGAAAACAAAATTAAACTACATTTGGTTATTATTGTATTGTTTTTTTAAAAAAAAAGTTTTTAAGTTTGAAAAAATGTTTTTGACCTCTTCTTTGACTTTTTCAAGAAATTTCACTTGATTGTCCATGTTTAATTTTTTATCCTACTTTTAAAAATGAAGTTAACTTTTCAGTTTCAATTTATTTGACATATTTTTATTTGATATCAAATTTTTATTATTTATTTTTTAAAAGTTCTATAGTTTTAAACTAAAGATATGTCAAATTTACTAAAATGTCCTTTAATTTTGTATTCTAAAACATGTTATCTAAAAAGTTGAAATTAAAGATTGCTAAAAAGGAAAAGAGTCATTCTTTTTTATACGGACTAAAAATGAAAGTAGGTCAAATAAATTAAAATGGAGGGAGTAGTAAATACAAATATTTGCAAAAAAATTATGTTCTTCCTACTTCTTTCATCGATTGAAATTGCTATTGGGTTGGGTACATCAATAAAAAGTGTTAATTGCTTATTTACCCATTAGATTGTCCTCTTTCTAAACTCTACTTCTTTTAGAGGTTGTTTGTGTTTGTATCCTATGTTCAAAGTAGTAATTCAGAAATGTAGAAGAAGTAAAAAATTATTTCAAGCTCACAAGTTGTTTGTGTATCTTTAAGAAATTATAACTCTCTTCCTGTCGCCAAGATTTCACTTCCTCTCAAGATAGAACGTAAAAACGTTTATGTGATAGTGACAATGCAAATTACAAAACTCTGGTGAACTCAACAAATGGAGCAGATTAGATAACGCTTACTTTATTTTTACAAACCAATGTAGAAAAATGAGGGAAAGAAGAAGCGTGTTTTTTGTTTGAATAGTTCCATGTGTAAAATTAGACCTATGAAGTCCATGAATGCAAGAAAGATAATTTTGATTACTCACGGACCATGTCCTCTATATTGTGATGAGTCTTACTTAATACAAATAAGACTTGCAGGATTGAATAACAAATCATTCAAATGAACCTGAAAATTAGAAAGAGTTCAGAGTCCAAGACGACAGGGATTTGTGTCAAATATGTGAATAGATCGTTTATGGTAAGATTTTCTATCATAAATCGGACTCCTTATATTTTACCTATAGGAGTTGGACTAAAACAAGAAAATAGGTAAAGTAAATCAAGGCACACAAGTTGAATACTATGTAAGGCAAAAGGGTGAGTCTTTCAGTGCACTTTTTGCACATTCTATCTTAACCATCGGTAAAGCAAGAAGGAGAAGAATTCAACTTAACAATCTAAGGTTGTCACGTAGTAATAGTTGGGGTTTAAGGGTAGTTCTTCAACTAGGGTTGTTACTGAGTTGTAATAGGTTCTAGGTTGTGGTTAAGTGTTTTACTAATTATTATGAGGTGTGTAATAAGAAGTGAGTTTGACTTATTGGAGAGTAGCTAGAACAATTTTAGTGAATTGCAGGGTTAAGGTACTATAGTTAGTCTCTTAGATTGTTGAGTTGTAATATGAAACATTGCTCTTTAGAAGTTAGTAATGTTTGAAGTTGAAATCCTACAAGGTGTAGATTTTGATTTTTTACTCTCTTGAGCAAGGGGTTTTCCACGATAAGTGAGTGTCTTGTTATTTCTGTCGTTCTGCTTACTACATATTAAGAACCTGGTTCTTAATAGTTCTTTAAAGCGGGTTTTTTCAATCAAAGGATAATACCTTGAAAAAGATCCATGTCAGCTCCACCAACATCGCAAGAAGGCGCTTCACTTGACTCCCCATTTTCAAGGGCTAATATTATGGCTGGTGGAAGAACAGGATGGCGGATTTCATCATTGGTGAAGATCATGATCTGTGAAACATTGTACTTGACAGTCCAACTATTTCTACTAAGCTTGACGTTGATGGGAAAACTAGGATTCTCAAAGGACGACCGAAACTTACACCTAATGATAAGATCGAAGTTCAAAATAATGTGAAGGATAAGAAAATGCCAATATGTGGAATTGATCATGATGAATACAATCGAATATCATCTTGCTCAACTGCTAAGGAAATCTATAATACTCTACAGACTGCTCATAAATAAACCATCCAGGTAAAGAAGTCTAAGATTGATGTACTGAATAAAAAAGATGAACTTTTCAAGATAAAGGATAGATAAACTATTCAAGAGATGCACACCATATTCACGTTAATTCTCAATTAGATGCATTCTCTTGGTGAGTCCATTTCAAGTGAAAAGGCAGTACATAAACTTCTAAGTGTGCTACCAAGCTCATGGAAAAGTAAAGTTAAAGCAATTATTGAAGCAAGAGATCTAGATATCTTAACCATGGATGACTTAACTGGAAACCAGATCACTTACAAGCTTAAAAAGAATCAGAAGTGTGAAGTGACTGGTGAAAGGAAAGATAGGAATCTGGTGCTAAAAGAAAATGAGAAAAATGACTTTGAAGAAGAAAACATGGCTCTCGTAATTACAAGGTTTTAGAAGATGTTAAGAACATGTAAAAACTTTTAGAAAAAGAACCATGTTCACAAAACTCTAGAATAAATATCTCGCGAGCAACAAGTATGTCACAAGTGTTGAAGTCCTGATCATTTTATAAAATATTGTCCAGTGTGGGAACTGGAATACAAGAAAAACAATCTTGAAAAGACAAAGGAAACTAGAAAATATTTCAATGTTACCTTATACAGAAGAATGACATCTCAGGAATCAGACTTGGTAGTAAAGAAGGCTCTGTCAGCATTGGGTGATACATCGATGGAGAGTTAGACAATGAAGGACATAAAAATCAGTCATTGTTAGTTCTTATGACATTCTCAGAACCAGAGGCAGATGAAGATGACAGTGAGACCAAATAAAGAACACTAGCAATGATGGCAAGCTCTAATTCATCTGAGGAGGACAAATGTAACCCCTCAGAAGTTGGAAAATTGAGTTGGAAAGAATGTGCAGAAAATTTCACTGAAGCAGGTTCTACGAGTCCTATCTACGAACCGTATGAAGGAAGTTGTAGACCTAGTGTAACGCCTTGTATTCAAAAAGGGACATATAACAGCTTTCCAAGTGCTGGTGCAGCCAAACCACGTTGGCCACCCACTGGCCGTGGAATGGACCACGGACCGTAGGTTTGGTCCGTGGTTGGAGCCCTAAAATTCATCTCTCTGATCCTGATCGACGGTCCACTAGGACGGTCCATGGTTCAGACCATGGCCCGTCGACTGGGTCCATCGTTGGTCACTCAGAAATTGTCCCAAGCATGGACCACGGAGAGACCTACGGACCGTAGGTCAATCCACACCCCGTGGTCCAGTGATCGTAGGTCAAGGCCAGAGTCTCTGACCACCAACTACAGTTCACCAGGACAGACCGTAGGTCCATCCACGGTCCGTCGACTAGGTCTGTAAGTCGGGAGATCGGTGGCAGCTGGCAGTTTAACTTAGGGGCAATTGGGTCTTTTCCTAATTAATTAGTTCATATACTATGTCGTTTTGCCTATATTTAAAACCCCTATGTAAGCCCTTTTAACCCCCAAATTCACCCCATTTAATTCATTCTTCCTAAATCCCAAAAGAGAACCAAAACCTCCTCTAAAAAATTCTCTCTCTAAAACTTGAAGAAGAAGAAGATTCAGCTATGGTTTAGAGCCAGGGGTCTAAAATTCTCCATTGAAGGCTAGTAATTGGAGTCAAGGTATGGTAGCTTTCATCCATGGGTTCCTTCCACCCATGGAATCCCCAAATTCCTTTATTTCAAATGGTAGAATTCCCCAATTAGCTAGGGTTTTCTTCAACCACAATGGGTTCTTTCGATTATTGATTTTAATGGTTTAATTATGTCTAAATATGCATGAGTTGATAATTTACAATGCTTTTTATGATGTTTCCCCTATGAACCCATGCAAACCCCCATGTTTTCCAAATCGTGAACTCATAGGTTGGATTTTGATTATGAAATAAGAGTTTTATGATCTAAAGCATGAAGTAATAGAATTACATGAATCTATGATAAAATCCCTATCTAAACCATGAATTCTGGATTTGTGGATTGAAAGTAAGCTTTGAACCTTGAAAGGGCAAAGTATGAGCTTATGTATGATCTTATGAAAACTATGTAAATGAATTAAGTGTGCTTTGAGAGTAAAGTGTCAATGATGTTGTTGTTGTTGTGTTATTGAAAGGAAATTCTCATAAACACTTACAGCCATGATGTGAAATGTTTTCTCACATAGAAATGATTCTTAGGTTGAAAGGTCATTCTCACCAAATTGAATCAATCAATAAGAGTTATCCTAATGAACTAGCTTGGATTGGCAAGATGACATGTCTTTCCATGGATAATGAGAGTAAGTAAGAAAATACTATTACGTGGGAATCATGCTTAGCACCGAGTGGATATTGACATTGTGATGGAAGCTCTCCCGTTAGTAGAGGTCGGGTTTCTAGAAGAAGACTCATGAGATGGTAGCTCTCCCGTTAGTAGAGGTCGGGTTTCTTGTAGCAATCTCTTTATCCCATAACTATGTGCCCCCATAGGTTGATTATATAGTAGATCCACTTAAGCTAGATGTTCATGGTTCTACCTTAGGCAAGTAGAACAACCCTTTTCAGTGTGGGAGACACCGGATGATCATGTTTTAGCTCATATGGTCTCTATGTCAGTTAAGGCTAATTTTCCCACAACAAGATGACTAATGAATTAAGGTTACTTAAAGAAGTATCTCTCATGTGTTCAAAGACTTAAAGATGATTTAGCTTGCATTGACCATAATGTTTCGACTTGTGCTTTCAAACCCTCTTATATCATGTTTTATTGGTCAATTTGCATGTTATGAAATGAAATGTCCTTATTAGCATGTTTTAAATGTTTTTATGCATAGTTATCATACTTGGTGCATTTTTGTGCTAACACATACTCTTGCCTACATATTCCCAAATGTAGGGTCTGACAGGCAAGGTTTCCATTCTAGTTGCTAAAGCTTGGACTTTGATTCTTTTCGAGCTTGGTGAGTCCTCACGGTTCGAGGTCGGACTTTCCTTTATTATAGTTTCACTTTCATATTTCCTTTTTGAACATTATGTATGGGCTAGGCCCACTTTCATTCTATTGTAATAGATGGCTATGTTGAGACATGAGTTAGACTTCCGTTTTCTATAATAACTCTTTTGGACTTAAATGTTGTTTTACTCTTTATTATTCTAGCACATTATGTTATGATATGCTAAGTGGATTATATGGAGTCCTTCGGGGTTCTATATGCCATGTTACATCTAGGAGGTACCCCTGGGTCGTGACAAACTTGGTAATCAAAGCACAAGGTTTAGAATGATCCTAGGATGATGTCTCATAAGCCACGTCTAGTAGAGTTATGTTCATGAGTGTGAAACGCGCCACACTTATGAATGAGAGGCTACAAGATGATTAAGAAACTCCACTTTTTTCATTACTCTTAAGTTGTACCATAGAGTTTAACTCTATAAAGTCTCTCTTCTAATCCTTACCTTATGCTCTTCAAGATATGTCTACTCGAAGATCTTACACTAGAAGGAATATGAGGGAGAATGTGGAACAAGGAGCTCCTTCTCAAGCTCCTCTAGCTCCAATGGACCCTTTGACTGAAAATGTTACTAATGCGGAGTTTAGATCGGATTTTCAAGTATTGGCCCAAGCCATGACAACTTAAGCCAATAGAGAGGTGGTAGTCCCCGTGAACCCAAGTCTGGGTACGGAGGCTTCAGGGTAAGGGATTTCATGAGGATGAACCTTCCAGAATTCATGGCTCCAAAGTTAAGAAAGATCCTCAAGAGTTTATCGATGAGGTCTGCAAGGTACTTGCTATCATGGGTGTGACTTTGGGAGAGAAGGCAAAATTGGCCGCCTACCAATTGAAAGGTGTTGCTCAAGTTTGGTACAATTAATTGAAGGAGGCTAGACCGGCGGGAGCAGGTCCTATTGAGTGGGAAATATTCAAATCCATTTTTCTTGATAGATTATTTCCTCTTGAAATGAGGGAAGACAAGGTGCTAGAGTTCATTAACCTTCGTCAAGGGAGCATGAGTGTAAAGGAATATGCTCTAAAGTTAACTCAATTGTCTAAATATGCTCCAACAATTATTACGGATTCAAGAGCTAGAATGAGTAAGTTTGTATCGGGTGTGTTTGAAATGGTGGTTAAAGAGTATTGTACCGCCATGCTCATTGTTGACATGGACATCTCTCATCTCATGGTGCATGCACAACAAATCGAAGAGGAGAAACTCAAGGAAAAGTCTAGAGAGGTAAAAAGGGCTAAGACCGGTGATGGTAATTTCTCTCATACTAGATCCGATGGATATGGTTGCCCTAAGTTTCATCAAGGGTTTTCCAGTCAAGGTTCCTCTAACTCTCCACCTAAGTTTAACAAGGATAGGGTGTCTAACCCTAAACCTCAAAGAGCGAATGGTGGTGGTTCTTCTTTGGCTAGGTCTACATGTGCTAAATGTGGGAAGAAACATGATGGTAAGTGTCTAGCCGACACCGATGGTTGCTTTAGTTGTGGGAAGAGTGGTCACAAAATGAGATATTTCCCCATGTTTGCGGCTAGAGGGAGAGAGGGCAAGCAAGCTCTTCCTAGCGGTTCGAATGTCAATGCTCCAAAGCAAAACTACTTCTAGGCTCTCCAAACCCGAGGTGACCAAGAGAGTTCTCCGGATGTAGTGACCGGTATGTTAAAAGTTTTTCAACATGATATATATGCCTTGCTTGATCCCGGTGCTATTTTGTCCTTTGTAACACCTTATGTGGCTATGAAGTTTGATGTGCTCCCCGATATATTGTTAGAACCTTTTTCTATCTCTACTCCTATTGGTGATTCTATGGTGGCTAAAAGGGTTTATAGAAAGTGTCTTGTTTCTTTGTCTCATAGAGTTACTCTTGTAAACTTGGTAGAACTTGACATGTTAGACTTTGATGTCATTCTTGGGATGGATTGGTTGCATTTAGGTTATGCTTCCATAGATTGTAGGACTCGAGTGATCAGATTTCAGTTTCCAAATGAACCTATCCTTGAGTGGAAGGGGGGAAATTTTATGCCCAAGGGGCAATTTGTTTCTTGTCTAAAAGCTAGGAAGATGATCTCGAAAGGTTACATTTATCATCTAGTCAGGGTGAGGGATGCAGATTTCGAAACCCCTACTCTTGAGTCGGTCCCTGTAGTGAATGAGTTTTCGGAAGTGTTCCCCGATGATTTACCAGGTTTTCCTCCCGAGCAGAAAATAGACTTTGGTATTGTCCTTCTTCTAGATATGCATCCTATCTCTATTCCTCCTTATAGAATGGCTTCGGCGGAACTTAAGGAGTTGAAAGATCAGTTAAAGGACTTGTTGGATAAGGGTTTCATCAGACCGAGTACCTCTCCATGGGGTGCTCTGGTTTTGTTTGTAAGAAATAAAGATGATTCCCTTCATATGTGCATTGATTATGGACAGTTGAACAAGGTGACCATTAAGAATAAATATCCTCTTCGAAGAATAGATGATTTATTTGATCAACTTCAAGGGGCCAGTTATTTTTCTAAGATCGATCTTCATTCGGGTTACCACCAATTGAGGATAAAAGATAGTGATATTCCGAAGACGACTTTTCGAACCCGATATGGTCATTTTGAATTTTTGGTGATGTTGTTTGGGCTAACCAATGCTCCGGCGGCGTTTATGGATTTGATGAATAGGATATTTTGACAATACCTTGATATGTTTTTGATTGTGTTTATTAATGACATTTTGATCTATTCAAGAAGTGAGAAGGAGCATAATGGTCATTTGAGGATCGTGTTGCAAGTTTTTAAGGACCAACAACTTTTTGCTAAGTTTAGAAAATGTGAATTTTGGTTAAGGTCTGTAGCTTTTCTTGGGCATATTGTGTCAAGAGTTGGCCTAGATCTCTAACTCCTTCCGATATTAGAAGTTTTTTGGGTTTGGCCGGTTACTATAGAAGGTTTGTTGAGGGTTTTTCCTCCATTGCTTCTCCTTTGACGACTTTAACTCAAAAGAAGGCTAAGTTTGTGTGGTCGGAAGCATGTGAGAGAAGTTTCCAAGAGTTAAAAGATAAACTTGATTCCGCTCCGGTGCTGACCTTACCGAAAGGTACGGATGGTTTTGTGGTGTATTGTGATGCCTTTAGAGTTGGGTTGGGATGTGTGCTTATGCAACATGGTAAAGTAATTGCCTATGCTTCGAGGCACCATAAAATCCATGAGAAGAAGTATCCTACCCATGGCCTTGAGTTAGCGGCGATTGTTTTTGCCGTAACGATATGGAGGCATTATTTGTATGGGGTTAATGTTGATGTTTTCACCGATCATAAGAGCTTGCAATATGTGTTTAGTCAAAAGGACTTGAATCTTCGCCAAAAGAGACTGCTAGAATTATTGAAAGATTATGACATGAGTGTCCTTTATCACCCCGGTAAAGCAAATGTGGTAGCGGATGCTCTTAGTCAACTATCAATGAGTAGTGTTGCTCATGTTGAGGATGAAAAGAAATAGTTGGTTCGAGATGTTCATAGGTTGGTCCGATTAGGTGTTCAACTAGTGGATTCCACCAAGGGTGGTGTCATGGTCCAGTATGGTTTCGAATTGTCCTTTGTGATGGAGGTGAAGTCTAAACAAGGTCTTGATCCTATTTTTGTTGAATTGAAAGAAACGGTGCTTAAGAAATTCGTTGAGGTCTTCTCCCAAGGGGGAGATGGTGTGCTTAGGTATCAAGGTCAGTTATGTGTTCCAAATGTTGATGATTTGAGGGAGAAAATTTTAGAGAAATCCCATAGTTCTCGGTATTCTATTCACCCATGAGCCACCAAGATGTACCGTGATCTACGGGAAGTCTATTGGTGGAATGGGATGAAGAAAGACATTGCGGAATTTGTGGCCAAGTGCCCTAATTGTCAACAAGTGAAAGTTGAGCACCAAAAGCTGGGAGGTTTGTCCCAAGACACTGCCATTCCTACTTAGAAGTGGGAAGATTTGAATATGGACTTTATAGTTGGTTTGCCTCGCACTCGGCGACAACATGAATCTATATGGGTGATAGTAGATCGGATGACAAAATCGGCTCATCTCCTTCCCGTCAAGGTTTCCTATTCGGTGGAAGACTATGCTAAGATGTAATTAAGAGAGATGGTAAAATTGCATGGTGTGCCTTTGTCTATCATTTCCGATCGTGGTACCCAATTCACTTCTCAATTTTGGAAGTCATTCCAAAAGAGTCTTGGTACCAAGGTTAAGCTTAGCACGACTTTTCATCCCTAAACCGATGGGCAAGCAGAGCGTACTATCCAAACTTTGGAAGATATGTTAAGGGCTTGTGTGATTTATTGTAAGGATAATTGGGATGACCATTTTTCATTGATGGAATTTGCCTATAATAATAGTTATCACTCGAGTATTGGTATGGCTCCATTTGGGGCTCTTTATGGTAGGAGGTGTAGATCTCCTATAGGCTGGTTTGAGGTGGGTGAAGTTGCTTTGATAGGTCCCGAGCTAGTTTGTGAAGCTATTGAGAAAGTCCAACTTATTAGAGAAAGGTTGAAAATAGCTCAAAGTAGGCAAAAGTCTTATGTTGATGTTAGAAGAAGGGATCTTGAGTTTGATGTTCATGATTGGGTTTACTTGAAAATCTCACCAATGAAGGGGGTAATGGGGTTTGGTAAGAAAGGGAAGCTTAGTCCCTGATATTTAGGCCCATGTCAAATTTTTAGGCGTATTGGTAAGGTTGCATATGAGTTGGATTTGCCAAATGAATTGGCATCAGTGCATCCGATTTTCCATGTCTCTATGCTTAAGAAGTGTGTTGGAGATCCGATATCCATAATTCCCCTAGAAGGATTGGGATTTTATGAAAGTCTCTCTTATGAGGAAATTTTGGTTGAGATTTTGGACCGACAAGTTAAGAAGTTAAGGAATAAGGAAGTTGCCTTCGTAAAAATTTTATGGAGGAATCATTTAGTTGAGGGTACTACTTGGGAGGCCAGGGCCGATGTGATATCCCGATATCCTCATCTCTTTCCTTCTACTCCTACCCTAACTTGAGGTAATGAGTTCCTCTTGGTTTATTTTATGTCTTGGGGATCATGTGTGATTTATGTGTTCCTATGATTTCCTTATGATTATGCATGTTAATGAAAAAGTTCAAGTTTTGAAAGACATGACTTATATGATTTTCTTTCCTCATGTTGTTGTGCATTGAGTATGAGTTGCCTAAAGACTTCATGAGATGATTGTTGAACATGCATTAGATATGTTATTTGAGAATAAATTGCATAAAGGCTCCATGATATTGTGTTGAGCGTGTTTTTTTAGCTTGGCGAAGGTAGTTCACATGAGAAATTTTGGACTTTCATGCATATTGGGTTGTTAGATATTGTTCCTACTTCTTTGTGATGCATTGAGTATGTTTAGCTTGGAGTTGATGTTTTCTCTTTAATTTTTGTGCATTTTGATGAGATTGAATGCATGATGGGCTGTTAGAGTTAATTTCACCCCTATGAGATATTTTGGGAGTGTCCTAGATTGGAGTCAATAGTTCCTCATTGGTCGTATACATTGCATCGTAGGTTAGGTTGTTAGTTCCTCTCCTACTATCTTAGAACCAGTTTAAATCTCACTCGAGGATGAATGATCCCAAGGGGGAGGTATTGTAATGCCCCGTATTAAAAAAGGGACATATAGAATCTTTCCAGGTGCTGGTGCAGCCAATCCACGTCAGCCCCCCACTACCATTGGAGTGGACCACGGACCGTAGGTTTGGTCCGTGGTTGGAGCCCTAAAATTCATCTATATGATCCTGATCGTTGGTCCACTAGGACGGTCTGTGGGTCAGACCACGTCCCGTCGACTGGGTTCGTCGTCAGTCACTCAGAAATTGTCCCAAGCATGGAACACAGAGGGACCTACGGACCGTAGGTCGGTCCACGCCCCGTGGTCCAGTGGTCGTAGGTCAAAGTCAAAGTCTCTGACCACCAACCACGGTTCACCACGACGGACCGTAGGTCCATCCACGGTCCGTCGACTAGGTCCGTAAGTCGGCAGGTCGGTGGCAGCTGGCAATTTAACTTAGGTGCTATTGGGTCTTTTCCTAATTAATTAGTTCCCGTACTATGTCGTTTTGCCTATATTTAGAACCCCTATATTTTAACCCTAAATTCACCCCATTTAATTCATTCTTCCTAAATCCCAAAAGAGAACCAAAACCTCCTCTCAAATATTCTCTCTCTAGAACTTGAAGAAGAAGATTCAGCTAGGATTTGGAGCCAAAGATCCAAAATTCTCCATTGAAGGCAAGTAATTGGAGTCAAGGTATTGTAGCTTTCATCCATGAGTTCCTTCTACCCATGGAGTCCCCAAATTCCTCTATTTCAAATGGTAGAATTCCCCAATTAGCTAGGGTTTTCTTCAACCACCATGGGTTCTTTTGATCATTGATTTTAATGGTTTAATTATGTCTAAATATGCATGAGTTGATCATTTACAATGCTATTATAATGTTTCCCCTATGAACCCATGCAAACCCCCATGTTTTCCAAATTGTGATCTCATAGGTAGGTTTTGATTATGAAAGATGAGTTTTATGATCTAAAGTATGAAGTAATAGAATTACATGAATCTATGATAAAATCCCTGTCTAAACCAAGATTTCTAGATTTGTGGATTGAAAGTAAGCTTTGAACCTTGAAAGGGCAAAGTATGAGCTTATGTATGATCTTATGAAAACTATGTAAATGAATTAAGGGTGCTTTGAGAGTAAAGTGCCAATGATGTTGTTGTTGTGTTATTGAAAGGATATTCTCATAAACACCTACAACCATAATATGAAAGGTTTTCTCACATAGAAAGGATTCTTAGGTTGAAAGGTCATTCTCATCTAATTGAATAAATGAATAAGAGTTATCCTAATAAACTAGCTTGGATTGGCAAGATGAAATACCTTTCCATGGATAATGAGAATAAGTAAGAAAATACTATTCCATGGGAATTATGCTTAGAATTGAGTGGATATTGACATTGAGATGGAAGCTCTCCCATTAGTAGATGTCGAGTTTCCAGAAGAAGTCTCATGAGATGGAAGCTCTCCCGTTAGAAGAGGCTGGGTTTCTAGTAGCAATCTCTTTATCTCATAACTATGCTCCCTCATAGGTTGATTAGCTAGTGGATCCACTCTAACTAGATGTTCATGGTTCTACCTTAGGTAGGTAGAACAACCCTTTTCAGTGTGGGAGACACCGGGTGATCATGTTTTAGCTCACATGGTCTCTATGTCGGTTAAGGCTAATTTTCCCACAACAAGATTGTGACATCTTGCAATTTGAAATAACTATAAAGAAGCTTGAAATTGGAAATAGTCATTTTTGGAAAGAATTCAAATCTGGAAATTTGGTTAAGTATGAAAAAAATGAGGTTTTGGTCAAATTTGAATAGTCATAACTCCTAGCTCTTGGAATGATCTTTCCAACGCCGCCGAGTTTGCTCAATTTCGAGTTCGTATAAGTGAGATATGCTCTTTGGAAGTTGGGTTGTTGGCATAGGGCAATTTAGTCCGAATTTGTAAGGGTATTTTGGTCTTTTCCCTAACCATTTCTTTTGGTTATATTAAGGGTCTAGACTGATTTTAAATCAGTTTTCCCTTTTAAAAGTGAGAGTGGGGGTTTGTGAGTGAAGAGAGAAAGAGAAGAAGAAGCAAGGTTCGACAAGATCCTCGTGGTTTTCGTCGGGGGTGATCCCTATTAAGGTATGTGAGATCATAGTGTTGGGTTGGTTCATTCCCCTACACACCAAACTCGTTTTAATTTTGAGAAAAAGATTGGTTGTGGTTGTGTTGTTGAAGTTTCTTGTTGGTTTGGTACATGTTTCCGGGTGAAATTTCGAGTTGAATCTATTGTATATTAAGGGTTTTAATGATCCAAAGTGTTTGGGGAAAAAACCTATGAAGTTAAGAGGGTTTAGAGTTGGAAAAGTGAAGGAGAAAAGTCGGGCAGCTTGCATGAAACAGGTCCGCGTCGCGGACTTGTTCCCCTTGTGAACAAAAATCTGCTCTGCGTTGCGGACAAGACGCGGACTCCACTGTTTCAAAAATCAAATTTCACGAGCTTTTATTAGGAGCATCTCCGCGTTGCGGACTTGTTCCAAGACGGTGTTTTCATAAATTTTCTCAAGTTTAACTAATCGAACTCATCCATAAACATGAGATCATTACCCTTGAATCCATAATCCAATTCGAGGAAAGTTAGTATCAAAGTCAAGTGAAGTTAAGAGTCAAGTCTAGAAGTTAAGAAGCAAGTCAAAGCAAGTTTTTTAAGTTTTTGAATAGTCTTTACTAAACGGTTAAACTTCGTTTTAAGGCTCAAGTTTCAAGCAAAGTAAAGAGTATATAGTTGAGTTCATTTCTCAAAAGTTATTAGGGAATAAGTATTCCCAAAGAAGTTTATAAATGTTTTCACATTTGAGTAAGAAAGGAGCTATGCTTTCCAAGAGAGCCTGTGGGCTCAACTTTGAGCAATTATCTCAAAATAAAGAAAGATGTGTTTAAAACACTTATGAGCTAAAGTATTTTTGGGAGTAGTATTGAGCACCGAATTGGGGACGCGAGTTCATATTAACTCAACTCTCCATAAGAACCATGTAGCCAACATAGGACTTAACGGGTCATTCTTTTTAGATGATCACGTAAGTTAAGCTAGTGGATCCACTAAATTAAGTAAGGTCCTATATCACGGCAAGGTATAGGATGG
>JAJOOR010039367.1:0-14477 GCA_036250505.1 Solanum acaule | reverse complement strand
AATTATGTTAAAAAAAAGTACTACAAATCACAATAGCTAAAAATTTAAAATATTTTTAAAATCATATAAAAATTTCAATAACTTCTCAAATTCCATAATATGACATAAATTAAAATTAAAAAATAATATATATTGGGCCCCGTGCTGGCACGGGGTCCTATATCTAGTAGTATAAAATAAATATAAATAAATTTATGTATAAACACTCATGAAAATTACAATAAATAATAAATATGAATTTTAATTTTAAAAATATAATAAGTTCAATACTAAAAGTTTCTAATATTGAATTAATTAAAACTTAAATTATCTTATATATCTACCTCAGATTCACACTATATTTATACTACTTTTGATCCAAAAGAAAAATCATTTTAAAAATAACTAAATTAGAGTAGTATTTTAAAAAAAAAATCTTGCTCATTTTGAGAAGAAATAATGAATAGTTTGGTGAATAATTTATAATTTATTTTATTAAATATTTTTTATTATTAAATAATCAAACCTTTAAATGATATTTAAAATTGATGGATGGAATATTTGCTAAGAGAGGAAGGGGTAGAGAATGAAGTGAATCCAAAGATTTGATGTCTTGGAGATCATAATAAAACATCTTTGGCTGGATTCTCTAAATTATATTCCTTTTGTTTGGACCAATAGTTGATTTATATTATTTGTTTTCATTGGGTGATCGATATTTACGTGAAATTTTGATTAATTTAAATTTATATTAATAAAACTTATTATGTTTCTTTTTACCAAAATTTTATTCATGATATGTTTTATTTAAGCAGATAATTTATTGGGAATAATATCTCTATTTTTCTAAAACAAGGGTAAGATTATATATACATCATCTTCTTTTTTTCTTTTCTTTTCTTTTTAGACTTCACTTGTGAAATTAATTACAATATTGAGTATATTATATACATTATATGCTGTTGTACTTGGTTTTATACATGTCAGAACATTAGTGTGTCGTTAATTAGTCTAACTATAAACCTTTTACAACTTGTAATCTTAAATATATTATGTTTGATATTTGTGTTGCTATAAAAATATCCATTAATGAAATATATTGAAATACATGATTCTTCTTGGAAGGAACTAATAAGAAATCAAATAAAGTGAAACAGGGCAATTACAAACAACAACAACAATAAATTCACGTGGAATCCCATAAGTGAGGTATAAAAGACAAAGCAATATATATTTATTTAGTTAAATTACCCTTATTAATAATAATTAATCCCAATTAATGTTATCACTTTGATTTGCTTAATGATAATGGTAAAATTAAAAGGAAAACAAATAATCTATTTTATTTGTTTATAATTTAGAATAATGAACAAGCAAAAAAAATTGAGAGTATAATTTAGCTTAAAATATTCTCTTGATCTTTGATGAACCAATAAAAGGCTTTGGCATTATTAATTGTAAAAATGATATTTTTAATTCCCTCTATTTCGTCAAGTGCACATCTAGATGAGAGACATGTGTCTTATTTAAATTTTTGAGGTCAAGATTAACAAATATTATAACCATAATTAAGTCAACCAATTTTGAAAAACTACTCCCTAAATGCGGTAAGAACAAGATATTTTCTATAAATTTTGATATTCATTGATTTCATTATATATTTTTTATTTAAAATATTAAAATTTTCTTTTATTCCCAACAAACAAATTTTAAAACATACTTTTTTTTCCCCTTCAAACACAGTACGTAGCCACACTTTCTCCTCTTACTAAAGTGTGGTAAATTTGATATTTCACATTTGTAGTTCTAATAATTTCCCGTTTTTTAAAAGGTTTTTGTCTACATTGATAATTATTCACATCTTTTATTTCGTTTCTCAACATATAAAATATTTCAAGAACATAATTTATTATTACAAAAAATTGTTTAATTGATTCTCATTTTAAATATCGTACAATCTAATGTTTAGATGAAAAAATATAAAATGAAATCAATAAATATCAAATTTATAGAAAATATCTTGTTCTTACCAATTTAGGAAGTAGTTTTCCAAAATTGGTTTACTTAACTATGGTTATAATATTTGTTAATCTTGACCTTAAAAATTTAAATAAGACACATGCCTCTCATTTAGATGTGCACTTGACGAAATGAAGGGAAGGGGTAATGGAGGGGTCCCCCTCATATTCTTTCAATATCACTAAAGTTGTGGACCAAAATTATTTATTGGATCGAATAAGTGTCCACAACCGGCCAAAATATTTCAATAAAAAAACAAAAAAACAAATAGAAAAAGTCAAGATTTTTTTTTAATAATATATATACAAGTTTTTTTGAACATGATAGTGACACCTAATTAAAAGTCAGAAAATTATTTATTTCCAAAAAATACTATGATTTAAATGTAAGAATAATTGTAGTTCAGATTGTACAAGTACCACTAAATTTTTAATTCTAACATTTAATAACTACATAGACATCATATAAAGTGACCACCATTAACGTTTGCCAATTTACTCATTTGTTGTAACGACAGTTAAATTGATTGAATAGATAATCTCCTAAATAAGAAGTTTTAAGTTTAATTTTTTTTACATACTTTTGCAATCAGACTTACTGTACATGGCTTATTTAATACATTATCATCAACAACAATAACAAAAGTGAGGAACTGATCCAACATGACTTTTATGATTTGAATAAAAAAATAATTATGTAAAAAATAAACACTTTATTTTTAAAATTTTGACGTGTAAAACACTTTTAAGTTTTTTTTGACATTAAACTATTTTTTTGTTTTTATTTTGATCTGTTCAAACTCTAGTACTTCACTAATTTTTATTGAATAAAGGGAAATTAGTTTGGATTATTCAAGTCAACTACTAAAGAATAGAAAAAACAGATAAGAAGAATCAATCAACAATAATAATTAGTTATTAAACAATCTTGATTCATGTGTGTTATACCAACAATAATAATTAGTTATTAAATAATAATAGTGGGTAATTTGTCCAGTAATTTGGTAACTACCTAATATAATTATAATTCTAATAATCTATGAGAAAGGAAATAAGATAATGCATTTCTTATTGTGTGAAGGTGCCTAGCTGGAAATTAAAATTCATATCTTATTCACAACTTAAATATTTAAAATTTATGTATTAAAGAAGTTCAAAAATCGAAAAGAGGTAAATTAATATACGATTTTCTGACAATTGAAGGGTACGAGCAAGGACACATATCTAATAATTTTTGTTTAGATCTTATAATTATACTAAAACTTTACTGAATATGCGAAAATATTTAATTGCAAACTTAATAACTATGATGAAGATCCATGGCAAATGAAGGAAAGAGCGGAGGTAAATCTATATAGAATTTTCTGTCAAATGAAGAGTATGAGTAAGATGGAGGGAGAATATTAATAACGAGTTGAACGAATCTAATAATTTTTGTTTGGTTCTTATATTTATGTTAGAGAAATAATTAAATATACATATATATTATTGCCTACTAATAATTAATGAAGACGAGTTCAATAGTAAGAAATTATAAACTTAAAATTATGGCTCCGCATGAACATGAGATTAAAAAGCTTTGCTAATTTGAAAAGATGACCTCAATAATATATAATTTTTCTCTAGAAAAATTTAATGGAGGTATCTAATAACAACTTGTTTGGATGATTGTTACCTATTCTATTATATACAGTATTGTTAGTTTAAATATAATACTTATTTTCATTTTATTATATCGTACGTTCAATTCATCATTACGTAATGACAAAAATTTCATTTTGTATCATCTCATTATTACCTCCGCCTTCTTTTTGTCCTTATTTATTGTTTAATAATTTTATTTTATTTTTTATTTTACCTATTTTGAATCAAGAGTTTATCAGAAACAATTTTTCTATCTCTATGATGTAAGGGAACATCTACGTACACTTTACCCTCTCCAAATTTCATTTGTGTGATTATATTGTGTATGCTATTATTATATCCTACCTATTTATGATTTACTCTATTCCGTATACTATTTTTCTTATATATTTATTCTTCAAATTACTTATAAGCCGACAAAAAATGATACAATCTAGTCAAATATTACATTCATCAAAACAAAACAATACGTATGATAAAGTACATTATTAAAAATACGTAAAAATCCTCCCAACAAAGTGTAAAAGATATAAAAAAAATTCTAATCCTTTTTCAATATAAAAACAAAAAAAATACAATAGAGAAACTTAAATTCCACGTCAGATGGAGCCCACCTATTTCACAGGTGTCTTTTCCACAAATATTAATTACCCAAAATAAAAATAAAAATATAAAAAAGCAGAAATTCTCTCATTTCTTTTGGTTCACGAGAGATAGCACTCTGTTTTTTTTCTTCCGTTTTGTTGTTCGAATGCTATAAAAAAAAATAAAAAAAAATCACAACCACCACCGCCGTTCTCGAGTCGCCGCCACTGCCATGTATCGGAGTCGGTCGGCGCGATCCCCATCACTCCGGGAGCCGGAGACTCGACTCTCTGAGTCCGACAAAATTGAAGGTGCCGGTAGCTGGGATGCCCTTGAATGGACCAAAATCGAAGTAAATTTTTTCACTTCTCTTAGGGTTCCATTAATTCAATTCAATTTATAGATTCCGTTTAATGTGTGTTGAATTCTGCTTAATTTCTTTTTAATTGAATGCGGAATTTGATTATTTTCCTTTTTTGTTTGGGTGATTAATCCGTGCAGCCTGTTGCGAGGTCGATTCCTACTGGAGTTAAACAGTTTTTGTTGGAAGCCGAGCAAGTTATAGTAGAGGTAACTATATCTGTGTTTTTTATTTGGTGTATCTATGTATGTGTAGTGCATTTTCAATAATTGTGTTCCCAGACAATGAAATCAGGACTCTAGTGATTATTGATGTGTAGTTATAGTACGGAATATGGATGCTTTTTGGAAAGAAATCTGCAAGGAAATAATTAGAGGATAATTTGTATTGTTATTTACGGCATGTGCGCTTCAAGAAAATGTGGATTGAAAGAATAATACTCAAAGTGGTGGTTCTTTGAATCTCAACTTTGAGGAATTGGATTAATATTCACAACATTATGTAATGGATGCTGAAATTAGTTAGTTTTATTGTAATTTGATAAGTAGGTACTGAATTCGGGTATGCTTTTTCACACTTTGTACATATACTGTGATCATTTTCTGATCATGATTTAAATAATTCCGAGATGCAAGAAAACAATGAGGTGATGCGAGCTAACCTAAAGAATGCTTGTGGGGAAAGCTATTCTCTTTTGCCTTTAAGGGATATAAAATTGGTCTGAACTCTGTTGCATTTGAAGCTTTCTCATTTCTTAACTGCATACAGAAAATGAAGTATCATATGTAGATGATATGTTGTTTCTTTGGGGGTGGGGGTTCCATATCGCTCTATGTTACTTATTGTTGAAAAATAAAATCTGGACCTTAGTTGCGAATATAGGGATTTCATCAATTACAGAAAGTTGGCCGGCCTGTACACAACGAGAGTATGTTATACAACCAATGATGGAGCAATTTGGAGATTAACAAGATGTTTGTATGGTTGGCTAGGTGTATGATCTTGGTTAAAAGTTGCCAGTTCACCTAAGTTTTGAGGTACTTAAAAAGGGTTTACTATGGTTAACCAACCACCTTATGAATTGTGAATGTGTCCCTGTGATTTTTGGATAGGATAAAGTAGCGTTGGGAATAATGTCTTAGCTTTAACTTTTCTGTAGAAGATGTGCATCTCTTTCTAAGGGAACTTAGTACTTAGTTCAGGGGTTATGGCCTTAGAAGCTTTTATTCCCATCCGACATAGGACCTGATCTCCGAACTTTACCTAGAAAAGCTGCCTTTTAACTCTGTAAGAGCCTAACTATTATCCTTTTTCTTTTGCAACTTAGTTATTCAGTTGTCTCTAAAGCTTTTGCACAAGAATGTGATCGAACTAATCTTTCTTCCTTTTTAATTTTGCTGAAATCTTTGACTATTTTAAGCCTTTCAGATTCTTCAGCTGAAGAAATTATTATATTCTAATCATTATCAAGAAAAGAAATTATATTTTAATTGATGTTTCTTGAAGTACATTTAGTCAATTATCTAAAAAAAGTCTACCTTTAGTAAATTATTATAAATCCTCAGGTTGTTGTTTCAAACAAGATGCTGACAGTTTATTTCTGAATTTTCTTTGTTTAGAAGCATTTATTATCTAATGCATAAGATACAAAATATGATTCACCACACATACAGTGCTATTTTTAATATTTTTCCTGATTTATTGGGAATACATGATGCTGGCTCGTGAGGGTCTTAATTTCTTTTTTCATTAGTTTATATGTTGATTTCATTGATAGTTACTGAATATCTTGATTGTTTCTTTCTTATGATCGTTTGGTTATTTATCTCCTCATGTGTTTCGTAATAGGGTTTTATTTAGATCATGAAGATGTATCGCATTGGAACAAATTATTAATAAGTTATTGATAAAAAGACTCTGTACTAAAGCCTCAACTTGATCTAGTGGAGGCTTTCATCAGTTTCTTTTCTCTTCAGTTGACACAAGCCTCAAGGTTAACTGATTTTTTCCAGGGTTATGGGGTAGTTCTTGTCAACACTGATGATGCTGGAACCTTATACGTGACTAATTTTCGCCTCCTATTCTTGGTAAGTAATACATGCAGTTCTCATATTTTATATCTGATGGTGTATATGGCCTGGTTATGGAAGTTCCCTTTTGTAAATCTATGCCAGTGAAATTGCCCTCTAATAGTGCAAATTCATTTTATATATAATATTATCGGAAACATCCTCTCTACCTTCACAAGGTAGGGGTAAGGTTGCGCGTACACCACCTTCTCCCGACCTCGCTTGTGGGATTACACTAGATGTGTATAATATTGTAATGATTTATAAAGCACTTGGTTTCTGAAGGTCTAATGTCAATCGTGAGAGCCATACTGATGAGGTATTTAGATTGTTAAAATTTGTAAATGCTTTATGTCTCATCTTTTTTTTCGGATGCATGTGCATTGACTTTAAAAAAATGTATTTTATCTTCTTTTTCTCTACAGTGGGACAGCTTACGCGGTGTAGTTTTTTCTTTTTCTTTTGATGAAGTAAAAGATTTTATATTGTAGGCATCAAGAAGATGCAGTAAGTACAAAAGAGGGGTAGAAGTCAGCTTGGTACAAAAAGTGCTAAGCTAGCAAAAGAGCTGACTATCCAATAAGATTGTGATTTGTTGAATGCTCAGATAGTATTTCAACATTCTGTGATTTTGGTGGTAGTTTCAGATTTCCTGCTGGGATCATTGAAAGAACTTGGTCTTACTCTTAAAATTTGCTTTCTAAACTGCCTTGAGTACTTTAGGCACACATGCTTGGTTACACAATTTTCTTCTCATCTTCTTCTGCTTTCTGCTATTTTGTACTGAATTGAATGTTGTTTCTCTTTGTATTATCTAGAGTGAAGGGTCTAGAGATATCATCACAATTGGCACAATACCGCTGGCAACCATTGAAAAGTTCCAGAAAATTGTAGGTTTGCTTTTGTTTCTTCTTATAATCCAGATATTCAACAGTTAAATTGTATCTCTCTCTTTTTATTTGAGATAAAGGTGGTGTCCGGTCAACTTTTGCGCACTTCGATTAATCTATAACATAATTGTGTTCACTAAAGTTTAGCTAATATGGGAAGAAACCACCTAGCTTTTTTCCCTCTACATAAATTTGAACCTTGGTCTTTCACAGTCTATTCTAGAATCAGTACTATGTAATCCTTTCCTGTGTTGGTCAAGTCTGGCTATAATTCTTTCTTTTCCTGCTAACCAGGCTGTGAAGCTTCCATCAGGTCCACGTCAACCTGAAAAGACTAGATCACAGCGATTGCTTCAGATCATCGGTATGTCATCACATGAAGGCACTGTCTTCATCCTCAGAGAATATGTTATTATAAGATATTCTGATAATGGTAAATTAAATTATGTGTTTTTTCAGGCAAAGATATGAGAATCATCGTCTTTGGTTTTCGTGCTCGAACCAAGCAGGTCAACTCATGAGAACCCATGTGCTGATTTTAACACTTTTTTCTTCTGTATATGCTTTAGGCTTCATTAAGATGCTTTGTTCATTCATTAATATATTTGCTTTGTTATCTTCTCTTTGTGGTTGTGGGGGAGGAGCGGGTCCATGAAATTCCCACTGCTTTATGTGTCTCGAACTTGCAGACTGAGTTCTCTATAGTAGCATGAGAGTTTCCAGTTTCTCTTCTTGACTGGGTGGTTTGAGTTTTTGTCCTTTTGAATAAATTTTGTGGACTATTACTGATAAGAGATGTGTATTTCACCAAGTACAATGCCCTGAGAAACTCAGGTTAGACAAAGTGAATTTAGAGATTTTGAAAATATAATGAGTTAGAGATTACAACAGTCAGAAATATCTAGATTCGTTGTACATCTCTAGTTTATTTGGTAGTGTGCTTATAAAACTTGTACTTAAGTAGAAAAACAATAAATAGAAACTTCACTAATTACCAGCAACTTTCCTCATTTAGGAAAAAGTATTTCGTGATGGTCTCCTATACAATGAATCGTCTTTTATGTTATTTGTAACCAATTCAATACGAGTTCTTTCCTCTACTTTATTGTCCTTTCAACAGTACCTGGGATTTATAAAATTTAGAGGTACTTATTTAGTGTCCTGTCAATTACTTAATTGTGAAAATAAGTAAATTCTCACCACATTTTGTTGTTCCTTGTTTATGCTTTATCCTTTTACAGTAATGTTTTATATTGTCACATTGAAGTCGCATTCATTCACTTTACCTTGATTCTTTCCTCAGTGATCTCCATTCCAGAAAAAATAAATAACTCAGGTCTTATGTCTTTGCTTTTTTTCTCCATTCCACCTGATTTTGACATGCAAGAATTTTGTCTCGATACACGCAAAGGTGAAATCTTTTCTGAGATCCTATGCTTATGCGGCTTCAGGTCTTTAGTTCCAGCCGCAGGTACGTGAACGTGCCTGACGTGTCAAGATTCTATCAGCCATGTTAGCACATCATCCCTGTCCCATGTCATGCCCTCTCTGTTACTTAAACAATACAGTTCACTTCATTATTTTAACCATTACATCCACATCACCTGACATGTCAAGTTACAATTCATTATAACTAACTTGTCCTGTGAGAAGTTCTTGTAAGCTGACCCAACCAATCTAGTCAGTGACAGCCAGTAATCATTGCCATGACATCATCATGCCACACCATTGGTCTCTGTCAGGTGACTGGTCAAGTCAGCATCCACATTAGCTGACATGTCAAGTCTATGGTTTACATTAATGTAGCAAGTATTCCATGCCTACCAATATGGCAAGTTAGTCAATTCATCTGGTTACTAATCCACATTACCACTTGTCATTAAGTCACACTAGCATACAAAATCTAGTCAATCAACTACCCGGTGAAATCGGGGGTTTGGGGTGGAGTGCTGGCCAGTCATGAGCTCACATGTTCATATGATGCATGTTGTGGAGATGAGGATGTTGAGATAGATGTGTGGGCATACTAGGAGTGGCAAGATTAGGAATGAGGTTATTTGGGAGAAGGTGGGAGCGGCCTCTGTGGTGGACAAGATGAGGGAAATGAGATTGAGATGGTTTGAGCATGTGTTGAGGATGCGCGTTGATGCCCAGTGAGGAGGTGCAAGAGGTTAGTTGTAGAGGATACATGGAGGGATAGAGGTACATGAAAAAGTAGTGGGAAGAAGTGAGTAGATAGAACATGGTGCAACTTCATATTACCGAGGACATGACTCTAGATAAGGAGTGAGGTCGCGTATTAGGGTAGAATGTTAGTAGGGGAGAAGTGTTGTCTTGTTGTGTAGGTTTAGGCTTGTTAGTGCCTATCGTAGTATTAGTCGTACCCTTGAAGTTCTTGTCATATGTTGTTTATTGTGTTTCAATTATTGCACTATTTTGTTGTTACTGTTTCTTTCTTGTAGTCTTTAGATTGCTTTTCTTATTAACGACTATGGTTTCTTCATTGTTTTTTTCTTCCTTTACTTGAGTTTGATGCACTTGAGCCGAGGATCTTTTGGAAATTGCCTCTTTATCTCCGCGAGGTTGTGGTAAGGTTTGCTCATACTCTACCCTCTCCAGACTCTACTTAGTGGGATTTCACTGGGTATGTTGTTGTTGGGGTCTAGGGAGGGTAAGAGTACACAAGCCTTACCAGTACCTCATAAAGGTAGTGAGGTTGTTTTTCAAAGACCCTCAGTTCAAGTACAACAAATTCAGATAATAAAGAAGAAAATAGTGAAGAAAACATAACAACTAGTAAGAGAAGTTATGCTACAAGAAAATCATAAGAACAAAAAAAAAAATAGTGTAGTAATGGAAACAGATGATAGTAGATATCAAAAGCAAGAACTACAAGAGTACGGCTAGTACAACGACAGTCCCCAACAAGCCTAAACTCTAAAAGATCTAGATAACACTCTACTACCTACTAATGTTCTACCCTAATACTCGACCTCCTCCACACCCTCCTATCTAAGATCATATCCTCGTTAATATGTAGTTGCGTCAAGTCCTATCTAATCACATTTCCCCAATGCCTTTTCAGCTTACCTTTACCTTTTACTGTGCCTACTATATTCAACCTTTCACACTTCGGGGAGTCTGCGCATCTCCTTTTCATAGGTTCAAACCATCTCAATCTCGCTTCCCTTATCTTGTCCACCACGAACGCCACTCCTACCTTACCCCGGATTACCTCATTCCTAATTTTATCGCTCCTAGTATCTCCAGACATCCATCTCAACAACCTCATTTCCGCAACATGCATTTTTTGAACGTGGGAGTTCTTGGCCAACACTCTGCCCCGTACAACATCGTCAGTCTAACCACCATGTTATTGAACTTACATTTAAGTTAAGTTTTGGTGGTGCATTTTTATTACACAAGACTTTAGAGGCAACCCTCCACATCGTATCAATATGATGTATGATATCATAATCGTTGTTCCTACTTCCTTGGATTACAGATTCAACATACTTGAAGTCATCTTTTTTGGGAATAGCCTGTGTGTCAAGCTTCACTTCCACGCCTGCCTCATGCATTGCATCATTGAATTTACACTCCATTTTGGTCCTGCTCAACCTAAACCCTTTAGACTCCAGAGTTTGTCTCCACACTTCTAGCCTAGCATTAACTCTATTGCGTGTCTTTCAATCAAGACTATATCAACCACAAATAACATACACTAAATCACCTCGTTTTGAATATACCACGTCAATTCATCTATCACTAAGGCAAACAGGAACGGACTAAGAACTGATCCCTGGTGCAACCCCATCTCAAATGGGAAGTGTTACAAGTCTCCTTCTACCGTTCTAACTCGAGTTTTGGCTCCATCATACATGTCCTTTATTTCCCTTATGTAGGTCACTGGTACATCTCCAGAGGACTCCCCTTGAACTTTGTCGTAGGCTTTTTCAAGGTCAATGAACACCATATGTAAGTCCCTCTTCCTTTTCCGATATTTCTCCATTAATCTCCTCTAAAGATGGATGGCTTCTGTAGTCGATCACATCAACATGATTCCGAACTGGTTCACGGAAATGGACGCCCCTCCTCACCCTCATCTCTACTACTCTCTCCCAAATTGCACTCCACCTCCATTCTTCGGGCATTTTGCGGTCCTAAAAATGACGTCAAACAAACAAGAATGAATGTGCTTTCCAGGAGCAGGAAGTTAATATTTTTCCATTTTTGATGCATTCTGTTCCTATTTTTGAAGTCTAGTTGTCAAATTCTTTCTGAAGTCCAAGAATCAAGTACATTTTTGGTTAGCTTGGAGCGTTGATATATATGCTTCTAGCTCGAGGGTGTTTAACAGAGTTGTATAGGATGCTGAGATGCTCTAGGTTAATTGTATAGCATGTTTCTAATAGTTGTATTATAATTTTGATAATCATTGAACTGTTTTATGTAGGGAACTTTCCCAGTAATTTCCTTGTTTTTAAAACTTCTATCTATAAAATCCTATTGTATGGTCGTAACCAACATTCATTTAAGAGTAATATTTTACAGCATTTACTTGTTGTATATCAATGAATTACTTTTACCAAAAAGGTATACATTCATTACGAGTTTTCTCTTTTTCTCTTGTTTCACAGCAATATTGAGTTACTATTTTAACTTCTTCAGTGATAGCTGCATATAGATCTGCTTCAAAATGATGAAATTTATGCAGGATGAAGGGGTATTTGTGGAGAGCCACATCTCATTTGTGTTGGCTTTAGTAGTTGTTAATACCTCCATATATGCTATTTCAATGCCTTGATGCATTGTAAGACAATTATGGTAGTTGAAACTGGACAGTAATCTGAATACTTATATGTTTAACATAGATCTGTAATAGCCTGTAGTCATTAACAAAATCATGCAGACTCTTTACTTCACAAGCTTGTCCTAACTTCTGCCGAAACAACTGCACACATTTTGCTTACAAGCTTTTCTTATGGTTTCCCAGAGGCGTGCTGTCTATGATGCATTATTACGGTGTACAAGGCCTGCTACTTTATGGGATCTCTATGCATTTGCTGGTGGCCCGTCCAGGTTTAGTAACACAAATCCCAAAGTAAGGCTGTTGAATGAGTATTGCCGACTTCTTGGAATGGGGTTTTATCAAGCTTCTATCCGTGCTATTGAAGATGGGGCATTCACACTCTCAAATGAGTGGTGGCGTATTAGCAGTGTCAACTGTAATTACACAATGTCCAGTACTTATCCATTTGCTTTACTCTTACCGAAGTCCATAAGGTGAGGTTTTGTTTTTTGTTCTGCCATATTTCTTGGGTTAAGTGATTATTATTTTGGTATTTACTTAATGACTTTTTGTTCTGCTTACTTTAGTGATGACAAAGTGGTGCAGGCTAGTGCATTCCGTGCACGGAGTAGGCTTCCATCCATAACATGGTGTGATAGAGGTATGCCTAAATTTAGTTCCTTGCACTCATTTGCCTTGATCTTGTTCGACCATTGCTTATGTTTTGCTGTTCTTAGGAACTGGGGCTGTTCTTGCACGATCTTCTCAACCTCTAGTTGGAATCATGATGAATATGAGAAGGTTATTCAAAATTATATGATTCTTTTTCTTTTATGAATTTTTGTATTCGGTTTGTTCTCCTGAAAAAGTAAGTGGGCTGTTAAAGATTTATAGTGGCCTCTGTTTCCTCAAGTTAATTTTAAAAAGAAATTTATTTGTTCTTTTCTGCAGCAATGCTGATGAAAATCTAGTTGCTGCACTCTGTACTCAAATTGCTGGAGAGAAACGAAGGTTTTCCTTTTACTTCTCCCCTTTTTATATCACTTAGTTTCTAGATGTCTTCTTGATTAAATTTTTGTTCTTAAGCCTTACAAGTAAATTTCTTGGTGTGTGGCTAGTTATAGAATTTCTTTCAATTCTTTGCTTGGTCAGGTCATAAAAATACTTCTATTCTTGTTTCTCTTCTTGTTACTGATTCTTTTTAGATAGTTCCCTTTTGATGAATCACTCCTTTCAGATAGCTGCATGTGAAGTTCTACAGCATAGCTGGCTATCTCTTATTAATTGTGTATGTTCTTTATTTGTCTTTGTAGGAAGCTATATATTGCTGATGCAAGGCCGAGGAAAAATGCTTTAGCAAATGGGGCAATGGGAGGTGGATCGGAGTCATCTGCAAACTATTTCCAGTCTGAGGTCTGTTTAAGTTTTGAGCTGTCTGGTTATGCTGCTGTTTTCGTCATAATACTCCATGCGTTTCATTATACATGGACACACTTTCTTTTTTAGTTTGTCCCCAAAAAGAATGACTTGTATTTGGTAATTCCTTAACTTTAAGCTTCCCATTTTACCCTTAATGACATGCTCTTATAACCATAGAAATGTCATGGCATGGCATGGCATGGTTAAGACCACATGATCTTAGGGTACTTCAGCTGTGTGTCAAAAATCTTTCTTTGTTTCTTCAACTCCATGACCATTCAAAAACCTAAATATATAATGTGACGGAGGAGTATTTTTCCCTTTTTTCTCTTGGGACTTATGTTGCTTGATTTACATTCCCTTACAGATTGTTTTCTTTGGCATTGATAATATACATGCAATGAGGGAGAGTCTTGGTCGGCTTAGAGACTATGTAGATACTTATGGAACTACTTCATCAGACGGAATGTCATCTTTTCTGGTATGCCGCTAATTTATCTGGTATTCCCGTTTTTCTTCTCTTATAATGATCTATGCCATCAGTATTTAGTGGCCCAGCCAGAAGCTACCTCATAGGTAAGGAAATAAGAAAATTAACGGGGAGTTCTATCCTTCTGCCACAGTAAATTTCTCTCTTCTTTTTGGAGGTGGGGGTGGGGTGGGGTGTGGTTGGGCTTGGTGCCAGAAAGAGAGTGAGCAAAGGCGGGGGGGGGGGGGGGG
>JAJOOR010039366.1:0-13133 GCA_036250505.1 Solanum acaule | reverse complement strand
TACAATCTTTTGAAAAATGGATCATTAACAGGTGAAAAATGAAAATAGGAATTAATATGTACATGTGAAAGACTTATCATTGAAGTGTTAATTTTTCTGGTAAAAGACTTTCCCAAAGGAAGTATAACTATAAGCACCACTTACAATTATTCACAAACTTGATGTCATGAAAGATTACTATTGTTTCATAGGCTTTATCTGATCATCTTATACCATATTAGGCAGAAGGAGATAATTGTCATACAAGATGCTATCAACAAAGTCATTAAATCATAACATATTAGTTGGCAGGCAAGCTAACAAGGTAATACAATCAATTAACAAATTACTCCTAATTTTCTATCGAATTAAGCTGGAATTTATCTCAAAATGGAAGTCTTAAAACCTTACCATAAGCTGGTTAGAAGAATCAAAATCCAATCTTAATACTATAAATAACTAGCTATTATACAACTTATGACCAAATTGTCCAACTAAAGAAGGAAAAACAAATATATGCATATCATATACCAATTTTGAACAAATCCATTAATCACTCAAATTATACCATAATTAAGCCATTTTCTAATAATAATTAGCTAGTTACTCCAATTATTTTCCAAAATCAAACATATCAATTAACAAAAAAAATCAATGATTAAATTATGCGTACAAATTATTTCAAATTTGAATACGGAACAAGTTGATTAACAAAACGGGATTTAAAGCGGACCATTGCCAAAATGAATGAATAGATAGCAATAATCAGTCAAGCATATGAGTAACAAGATAACAGTAAGCAGTCTTAAACAAATAAATTAAACTTTAACAGAAAAGTATATAAACAAGTAAGCGTTAACAGAATGACATTAAAGGGACCTACATGGATGGATCCTTAACTTAATCAGAAAATTTACCGGAGCTTTTAACTTGTTTCTTCGTATTCATAGCTGTTGGCCGGAGCTTTAATGCTCTTGTCGTTATCCTCCTCAAACTCGCGTGGAGTCGTTGTTGCCGGCCGGAAAAGAGAGAAGGCGGAGGCAGCGACTGCTGTTCATTTGGAACTGCATCGTTATCTTTTCTCGGGTGTCGTCGGCGTTTGCTGATGTTGCTCGCTGGAGCTGGCTGCTGTCGGTGCTCACCATCGCTGCTTGTTGCGTGAAGCTGATGTTGTTATCGTTTTTTGCTGGAGAGAGAGGCAACCGGTGGCACCATCTCTGTGTTGCTGCTATTACCGGACGGAGACCACCTGGTCGTCTGGTTGCTCACCGTTTGGAGCTGCTGCCAGCGATGGAGGTTCACTGGTGGTCTTTGCGCGCCTGTCGGAGCACTCCATTGTTGCTCGTTGCTCGTTCTCCAGGCTGAACTGGCCAGAAAGAAAGACGGAGAGGAGGGCAAAAGGGGTTTGGGCGGCGGATTTGGAGAGGAGAGGAGGAGAATGAAAAAAATTAAGGGTTTGGGGTCTTTTGTATAAAATAAGAAAGCAAGGGTCTTAAATTAGGACCATTGATCAAATTTGGATGAGTGGATGAGATTGACTCTTGGAGTTTGATGAATCATGATGGACGGATGAGATTAAATGAGGGTAATTAAAATCTGAAATTAGAGTTCGCAACGGACTTAGTGACGGATTCTAACATCTGTTGCTTTTAAATAAAATATATATATTTAGAAAAAATTATATTGACGGATATTTTCGTCACTATATAATATAATTTTTATAAAAATATATTTAATAGTTTAGCAACCTTTTTTTGGTCACTAATTTCGTCGCCCAATATTAATTAAATTTGTCACCACTACTTTGTTACTAAATCCGTAGGGAAAATTAGGCGCCAAATTTTTGCGCTAATATTTAGCGACGGATTAAATATTCCGTTGTAAATCTGCAGCTATATTATAAATCAAAAAATAATTTGTTAATTTTGTAACAAAATGGTTATTCCGTCGCAAATTTGTCGTTATATAGTGACGGAATATTGTTCGTCGCTAATATCCGTCGCTAAACGCTGTTTTTTTAGTAGTGATAGGTTGCGTATCCGGCAAAAGGTCAATACCAAAATCTATTTCCCGCTCAGAAAGAATACTGGTTAAATCATCGAGAAAGACTTTCGGGAACTCATTTACTACCAGAACCGACTCTAGAGGAGGGGTTTCAAATTCAACATCCTTCACCCTTTGGAGATCATCTTCATAGCTTTAAGACAAGAGACAAATTGATCTCTAGGCATAGAATTTCCCCCCTTCAACTCTAAAATAGGCTAATTTTGAAATTGGAATCTAACCACCCGAATCGTACAATCGATAGCGGCATAACATACATGCAACCAATCCATACCCAAAATCACATCAAAATCTAACACATCTAACTCCACCAAATCCACCAAAGTAACCTTATGAGATAAGGAAATGGGACAACTTCTACAAACTTTCCTAGCCACCACGGAATCACTAACCAGGGTAGACCCCGAAAAAGGCTCTAACAACACTTTCGGGGAGTATTTCAAACTTCATGGCCACTAAAGGTGTCACGAAGGACAAAGTAGCACCGGGACCTAACAAGGCATATACATCAATAGAAAATACTTTTAACACACCGGTCACCACATCCGGGGAGTTCTATTGGTAATCTCGGGATCGAAGAGCATAAAAGCGGTTTTTCTTTTCAGCATTGGAGTTTGAGCTGCTTGCAGGAGCTTGCTTGCCTTCCTTCCCTTTAGCCTTAAGTGTTAGGAAATTTCTCAATTGATGACCACTCTTACCGCACCCAAAACATACATATGTGCCGGCTAATCACTTACTATCATGACTCTTCCCACATTTTGCATTACCTCCTTGAAGTTTAGGGTTAGGCATCATATCCTTGTTGACCCTTGGAGAAGAATTTGAGGAACCTTTGTTGGAGAATCTTTGCTTGAACTTTTGTCGGCCTTGTCCATCGGACCTAGTATTAGAGAAATTCCCATCACCGGTTCTAGTTCTCTTCACTTCCCTATTCATTTTCTAGAGTTTTCACTCATCAATTTTTTGGGTGTGCACCATGAAACGTGAAATATCCATACTTGGGATAAGCATTGCCGAACGACATAGATAATTGACTACCATGTCGAACACTCCCATCACAAATTTATTCATCTAAGCCCTCGAATCTGCCACTATGGTTGGAGAATACTTGGATAGTTGGATGAATTTAAGAGCGTACTCTTTCACACTCATACCTCCTTGACGAAGGTTAATGAACTCTTGCATATTTAGTTCCCTCAACTCTAGGGGAAAGAATCTATCAAGAAAAGCCGATTTGAACACTTCCCATTCTACCTCCCCCGCTCCTACATGTCTTTCACCCTTCCACTGTTCATACCAAACTTGAGCCACATCTTTCAATTGATAGGCAGCTAACTCCACCTTCTCTTGTAGAGACACTCCCATAATATCAATCACTTTATAAACCTCATCAATAAACCTTTATGGATCCTCTTCCACTTTGGAGTCATGAAATTCGGGAGGGTTCATTCTAGCAAAATCCCTAACCCTTTAAGAAGCCGAATTTACATTAGGGTTTACATGAGTCCCAACTTCTCTATTAGCTTGAGCCATCATAACTTGGGCTTGAGTTGTCACAGCTTAAGCTTGAGTTGTCATGGCTTGGGTCAACAATTGGATAGTAGACCTAAATTCCATCGGGGTCACATTCTCAACCACGGGATCGATCGATGCTTGATTATCTTGAGGAGGAGCTCCTTCATTCACATTGCCACCCTCCATTCTTCTTGCGTTAACCCTTCGTGTATTCATGTCATGAAGACACAAGAGAAGGATTAGAAGAGGGACTTTATAGAGTTAAACTCTAAGGCACGACTTAAGAGTAAGGAAAGAAGTGTAGTTTCCTAATCATCATAAATCCTCTCATTAATAAATGTGGCGAGATTCATACTCATGAAAAAGACTCTACTAGACGTAGATTATGAGACATCGTCCTAGAATCATTCTAAACCTTGTGCTCTGATTACCAAGTTTGTAACAACCCAAGGTACCCCCTAGACATAACAAGGCACATAGAACCCCTAAAGGCACCATGTAAGCCACTTAGCATATCATAACATAAGTAAAGAACAATAAAGAATAAAAGGCATTTCAAGTCTTGAGAATCTTTCATAAAAACAAAGTGGAAGTCTAGACTTGTCTCAATTAGCCATCTATTACAATAGTTCAAATGAAAAGGGACACAACCCATACAACATAGTTCAAAAATGAAATACTAGAAATCAAATTCAAAGTGAAACTCCCATCCTCGAATCATGAGGACTCACCACAAACAAGGAGAATAGTCGAACTGGAGCTTGAACAAAATGATGACCACCTTAAGAAGCGGACCCTACACTTGGGAAAAAATGTAGGAAAATATGGGTTAGTACAAAAATGCACTAAGTATGATAGTCATGCCCAAAACATTGAAAACATTCTAAAAGGAATATTTTAGTTGAATGCATGCAATTTACTAGGTTAAAACATCATTTTGAAGATAAAGAGGAAACATAAGTCATAAGCATGTTCATTTCATAGATCATCACATCATAGGAGAAACATACCATACATACCCTCAAAGTCTTCTTATGCAATGCATGAATAAGATCTCATAATCCTAACCATGCTAAGTAAAGCTTCTTGAGTAACCATAGTTCATAATTCATCTTCTTGTTCATAGTGGGAATAAGCCTTAACCGACATAGACCATGTGATCTTATCATGGAATCCGGTGTTACCCACACCGAAAAGGGTTTTCCTACTTGCCTTAGGTAAGACCATCATCATATTAGCTTTTAGGTGGATCCACTAGCTAAAGACCATGGGGGCACATAGTTTATGGGATAAGGAGATTGTAACTAGAAAATTGTCTGATAGAAAGGTTTCCATCTGAAGAGGTTGCTTATAGAAACTCGGCCTTTCTCAAGGAAAGGTTTCCATATCATAGTCAATATCCACTCGGTGCTAAGCATTTATCCCACGGAGTACTCATTAAGTCATAACTTGTTTCATTAATATAGCTCATTAGATCATGTGTGAGAATAACCTTTCACCGTCCATGTCACATACACCATTCAATTCATTTAGGTGAGAATTGCCTTTCAACCTAGAATCTCCATTATGTGAGAAAACCTTTCACCTTATGTTCATTATGTGTTCATGAGAATAGCCTTTCAATCAACCCAAAAACATCATCATAATCATGAACATTTCACTCTCCAAGTGTTCTTAGAGAATATACATAAATCTCATAATCATGTCATATTTTTCCCTTCAAGGACCATAGATCATATTCCATAAACATATCTAGAATTAATACATTAGACATGGATAGTAACATAGTTCAAGTAACCTCAACTATCACAAGCATAATTTAATATCATCCTTCTATAAGCAACAAACCCATATCATAAGATCATAATTGGGGAAATTAGGGATTTCATGGGTTCTTGGGGTTTCAACATATAAACAAACAGAAATCGTCAATTCAATCATAATATAAAGTAATTAAATCATTTAAATCTTATTTGAAAGAAACCCGTGACTTGCAGTCAAACCCTAGCTTTTTGGGGAAATTTCTAACTTTGAAATTGAGTTTGAAGGGACTCCATGGATGAAGGACAACCATACATTGGTGATGAATCCCCACGAAATTAGAGTAGAAAACCCTTGTTCTTTAAAACCCTAGACTCTACCCTCCCTCTTCTTCTTCCTTGAGTTCTAGTGAGAGAAGTTTTAATGAAGATGAACTTCTGGGATTTTGATTTGGGGTTTTGGAAATAATGGGGTGAATAGGTATAATTTGACTTTAAAATACTTATATATGTGTATAAAAATAAGGCAAAATGACTTCACTTTGATAGGTCTTAAAAAGGAAATACCCAAAACACCTCTCACTTTTAAGTAAGCTGTCAGGGACCACGTAGGGCTCCACAAGCCGTGGTCATGACCACGAGTCGTGGTCTTGATGCAGTGGCATGGCAGCCCTTGCCTTTAGCTGACAAGCCCACGGAATCTCCATGAGACGTGGAGCAAGCCATGAGTCGTGGTCCCTCTCGTGGACCTTGAGGCAGTAACTAGGCCAAGCCACCCTCCATGGCCAATCCATTAAGTCAAGTTCAAGGCCACTCCCACGAGCCGTCTAAGGCTTTACAAGCCGTGAAGTGGCTCATGTGGAGGGGCCATTTTTTAGGCTGCCTACGGAGGTTACTGCCTCCACCTCCACAAGTGGCACCATGACTCGTGGTGTCCACTACGGGTCGTGAAGACCCTCGTGGTCTTTATGGGCAATGTATTGGCAAAAATGGGCCACCTTGGCTCTTTGACTTGGCCCTTGCCTATTTTTCTTGGCTTTTGACCTTCTCCCTTGAAGTTAACCCTTACCTTTTAGCTCTACTTTAGCCTACTAGATTCTGAGGTGTTACACTTCTTGGCCTCAGCATTGGAAGGAGTTGATTCCTCATTCATCACGACTCCTCGTGCCCACTTTCGGGGCGGCATGTCAGTGCCAGTCATATTGGTTCTAGCCATTCCTGTAGAACAATAATAGAACACTTAGAAACATTTCCACAGAGAAAAAATTGCAGAAAAAGAGTTGCAGGAAGACTCGCCGAACCGTTCGGCGAGTCGCCAAGTTACTTTGGCTTGCCTGATCGGGTCGCTGAAAGTACCAGCACAAATTTTTTTAGAATTCAGAGCATGTCGGTGATGTCCAAAGCCTTTCGGCAGATCGCCGACACTAATTGGTGAACTAAAAGTAGCTTGCCGAAAGTTACAGCGTATTTTAAGGATTAGGGGAGCAGAAGGGTGATCAAGAAGAACTTTCGGCGAATCCCCGAGTGTACTCGGTGATCTCAAGAATATTGCCGAAAGTTACAGAACACAACTCAACATTTTAAGGAATTGAAGGGCGATCTAGGGGGTATTTGGCGAACCGCCTGTCGGTGAGCTTGACTCAGCTCGCCAAACGGCCCAACGTGCCAGTTGTCACCCCACTTCTTCAAAATCAAGCCCGCAACCCCTGAAATTAAAATTAAACACCTACACTATGCAATTAAGGTCAGACCCATACTACACATGCCCTAGGGGTACTCAAACTTCCCCCGATTTAGCCAAAATTGGCAATTTGACGTCTTTTGCCCTTAAGAATGATGTCAACCGCTCCATCATTGGGCAAAATCCAACATTTAGCACAATTCGGGGTTACTCAGACTTGCCCTATTAGACCCAACACAAATTCACCGCAACTCAATAATTTAAACTGAATTTTATAGTAGCACAACACGGTATTCACAATTAAAAGCCGATTAAAACTTATTTCAATTAAAATAAGGCAAACAAACACACAAATGATGATTACCCAACAACACCAAACAACACATTAAAACTTGCATTCGAGTTCAACCACATATGGAATTTGGGGTTCGGAAAACCAACCTTGATGCCGAAAATTAGATTGTAACGCTAGGTGGAAAAGTATCAAAAACCAATCTTGAGCACAGATCCGAAAGAGTACGAGAATAGAAACATGAAAATATTGAAGAACTAAAGTCGGGTGAGACGGTACGGGAATTGAAAAGTTAAGAAAGTGAAAGGATTTTGAAACTTTAAACCGTTTGGCCTTTAAAACCTTTCAATTCGCACTCTATTCGGCGGTATAAGTCGTGCCCGCCGAGTGGTATTTTGGCTCGCTGAGTTTTACCGAATCCCAGCAATTTGGGGGTTCAAACGGTGGACAAAATCGGGCTCACCGACCGAACCTTTAGATCATAAAGTTTTAATGAGTTCCCCATCAAGCTGGGTGGTTCCAACAGCGGTCCAAGTCGGGCTCGTCAACCTCTTTGGTGAGTCGCCAACTGAACTTTTGCTTACAAATTACCCATTTTCCAACACTTTTCAGTTTTCAACTTGCACAATCAACACCCGTTATTCACATACAAAATTTAAAAACATCAAAAACATGGGTTGCCTCCCAAGAAGCGCCTTAGTTAATGTCATGGCACGATGAAAATACAAATTTAAGCTTCATTTTGGGGTTTGCCAATGTATCACTAGGCAACCCTCCTTTTGGCCTTAGATTTAAATTAGTAGATATTTGACCCATTTATGTCTCCAACTGCTTGATTGACACTGAATGAGAGGTGGCCGTTAGTTAAGAGTTGAGACATCCTCTTTCATCTCTTTCAACACTTTGTCCGACCCTTCAACTTTGTTGAGAATGAGTGAAAGCATGTCTTCCGTATGGTCTAATTGGTTATAGGAATAGAAATTATCGAAAACATACAAACAAATCTAAAGGGGCGACAATGAATGTCAGATGGGGGGTCGGGTTGGATTGTCAATTATCAGCTACAACACAATCAAATACTAAGGAAATAACAATATAAAGAGTATTTATCGGGATGTGATCGATTATAGGCAAATTTTACTTTATGGGTAATTGAAACTACTAACAAATAGCTAAGTAACATTGGGTAGGCTACACTATAAGTGAGATAGTTTTCTCTCGAACAACTATCACGATTCAAGTGATTTCTTTCTAGAAACAACAATTAAGCTTAGCAAATTAAGAACAACCTACACCTTAATTCATCTACTCTCTCGAGATAGATAGGTAGAATTGAGGTTAAGATTTACTCTTGCAAGATAAACCCATATCAACCCAATAACTGTAATCATCAATTGAAAGCTTTGATTCTAAAACCCCTTTTTCAAGCAAGCCCTGAATTCTAAGTTCGAATTGCATTTTCAACTACAATTCTTAGTTTAAGACACATCAATCAATTAAACCCACTTCGATTAAGCATTTAAATCTGTAACAATCAATACACATAAGCTAATTCAGCCTATAATCACATGATCACACCACAAGAATTGGGGTTTTAGCCAAACATCATAAAAAGATAAAAACAATTACCAACTAAATTAGCCATCAACTGGGTAATAGTCTCCAAGCCTTTACAATGTTCCAAAATAGTTAAGTTCAAAAACCCAAGTCAAAGTCCTCAAAGTTTACAATAAGAACTGAAAACTTAGAGAAAACTCTAACTCCAAAATGGGAACTGTATTATCTAGGGGAGAACTCCTCAAAATTCCTTTTAAATTCCAATTTATAGTTTCCCAAAATTTAGCTTGAAAGTCCATTTGGCGGATTAAGTCAAGCTCGCCGATTGGATTGGCGATCCGCCATTTGCTCCCTTTCATCGCCATTTTTGCATTGGTCATCAGCCTCCCAGGTCTTGTAACGTTGGATGATCCAACTTGTTGTCGCGGAGTGGATCAGCGATTCACTGATTTGCCATTTTTGTCGCCAACTTGGTTTCTTCCCCAGGGCTGGAACTTTAGGTGAGCTAACGAGCCACCCGGCGGTTCACCGAGGGGTCTTAGGGATCACCAGGATCACTTTTCTCCACTTCTTCAGCTTGTTTTGCTCTGTTTTGTCTGTTAGTGTCCTTTCCTTGCTCCCTGGATCACATACCTGAAAATCATGGCTTTATCATCAATTTATAGCATAAATAGTCATTTGAGGACACTAAAACTATCAAAACAAAGCCCTAAATGAGTCCAAATCTCTGACTCATCATAACTCTTTATATTCTAAGAGATATGATCTTTTTAAGTTGACCTAAATAAAATCTTATGTGAAAACTTAATCTGTAAGGAAGCTTTCAACTCTACTTTGTGCTAGGAGTTTCTAGTAACCTTAATTGATATCCAAAATCATTCCCACACTAAAGAATTTACCTTATGGATAATTTAAGAATCACCCGATATGACCCTACAAGTAAATGAAGAATAGTTCGGGTCTAACTTAGAAATTTTTGGGGTGATACAATATCTCCCACTTGAGATCATTCATCCTCAAATTATGGTTAAACTAAGGATGGAAGTAACGGAGTTACTCTTACTATCTTTCTGACTTTTGAACTTCCCTACTAACCTTCAACCAACCTTGAGCCCATATGAAGAAACATCTAATGCATCATGCATACATCCACATGCCACCAACACCATATTCAAGCCTACTACTATAACCACTACATGAACTCCTACTAACAAACCCTTATAATAATTCTTCATTCTCTTGTCACTTTTACCAACTTAACTTTCATGCAGTATTACCAGGAAAATGACTTATTACTCATCAAAAAACCTTATTTCCTTCTTCCTTCACATTTATAACCTTAGATGGAATAAACACACTATCACTATCACAATAAGAAATATCAATCCTCTTTTCTATCCTTCACACAACTACTATGAACAACACCCCTCTTCAAAATTAAAAAGGATTACTGAAAGGACTTTAGAGGGAAATATCATAAGCACGATTCATTCAAGAATTTTGATAAAAGAATATGCATGACATAACATTATGTTGCTAGCCATTGAGAGTAAATCGTGAACTTGTGAGACTGAACATATTGTGAGACATGAATGCTTATATGAATATGTTCACTTCATGAGGCTGATATCCATAACTTTATTGATTAAGCTTGAGGTTAATTGGCTGAAGTCTTTGCCCCTCATTCTGACAACTAAGCATAGATTTGAATCTTTCTGAAGTGTATGAGCATACGTCATAGACACAATTCTGATATTTGTAGTATCAACAAGATGTTGTAATAACTGGACTTGAGGAATACGCAAGATTATGAACGGGTTGATATATCTCTAAAACTATTTCTGAAGACATCACTATCTCATTTTCAACACTTGACTTTTTAGCTTATCATCTCCCCCTTAGGTTTGGAGTTGACACTCTAAAGCCATGGATCTATTCTCATCATCTCTAAACTGGTCTACATTCCATTTACTATAATACTCGGGAAAGGCTTATCTCATGGCTACTGAACTTTCCATAAGCAAGTACTAAGACTCCTTCTAAGACCTTTCTCTATGATGCTTCTCTTAACCTATTCTCATTGGCTTATAAGGCCACTTAATCTAACTGTTAATAATCTGACCTCTCCTTCTTTGCCTACCAGATTAGATCTCAAGACTTACATTACCACCCTTATGTTATCATTCTTTTGATTACGACGCTCATCTCAAATTCAAGCTTAATGTTTACTACTAAACCCGGATATCAATATGACTCCTCGCTTACTATACTAACTTACAACTACTAGATTCAAATTAAGAAACACTCGCCCACTAAAATCTCATGACAAGTAGTCAATCTTTATCTCTCTGTTTACATACTGACGAATTATCGTCACATTCAATTTCACAACTTAAGTACTATTTACTCATTCACTATACATCATTATCTAATTAGTTCTATAACCCATTGAATATTATGGGCTTTCCCTTAAAGATCATAAGCCTAGCTTAGAGCTATCACCTCATGAATACTCATGTTCTTCTATTCAACACCTACACTTGGTCATTACTAACACAATGACACATCATTATAATCTTTTTTCTAGTTAAAGTATACCCTAACTCATCCTTACTAGTAAATATTATTCCACCTTATATCATAAACTATATACAAAGTTACTACTTCTTAGTCTACCCATAAGGGAAAACTCCTCCTTAATAACCTACTAGGTGCATGACTATAATAACATAACTTGCCTCATCACTATCTCCCTTTCTTAGATTACTGAACCTTTTCATGCATTCTTCTAACATTAGGCACTTCTTCTACTACTACTTATAATCACGTACCTATAGTATCATTTTGGGTTGAAATACTACACAAGTTCTAAAACACACTACCTCATCAGGGTCTCAATTGGAACAAGGTTTAAAGAAGAGAGTACAACTCGCTTTTAGCTTGAACGCACGATTAATATGAATAAGAGTGCATCCTTTCAAAGTCAACACTTAAACTCACTCATAGATTTCTCCTAAACCCTTACGTATTCTCATGACTTTCTCAAGACTCTTGTTGAGAGTAACTCATCGATAAGGATCTAGCTTTGTTTTTCAACTACCTTGAGTATGAGGGGTAGTTGAATGGATATGAAAAACACACGAGTTTGAATAAGCTCCATATGCATAGCTCTATTATACGATTTAGAGTATGAAAGAAGGAAAAAATTTCCTAAATGTTCGTAGTCCCTTATTTATTGAAGTGGGGCCCTCAAAAACCTAAATAAGATCCTACTGACACGACTTCATAGACACCCTATGATACATGAACTTTGTGCTCTGATACATAGATTTTCACGACCCAAGCCTACACCCTGGACGTGGCCAACACTCAAGAACCATTGTTGGTCCCCAAGCGAACCCTCATCTTGGCTGACTACAAGCAGAAGACTAACTTGAGCATACATAAGCATCAAATTGAAAGAAACATTTAAAAACAGTTTATTGAATCTCAAAACTTTTCTGAATATATTGAGTATGAAATATAAGTTTTAAATAAAATATCTGAAACTGAAAGACTCTCAAAAATTGTCTATCTATGAAGCCTCTACAATTAATAAGGGATGTCGGGACAAGACCCACGACACTTCAAAAATACTAACTGGAAAGTAACTGTGGAGTCCACTGGAATACAAAGAGGCTCACCAAAGCTAACATGAGTGTAGAGTGAACTTAACGAAGCGCTTGTTAATAATCATGAACACCTATATCGGCATCATAAAAGGATGCAGGTTGAATGACATCAATACATGAAATGTACGAGTGTAATATGGCTGAGTAAGCAAATAACTGAACTGAATGATTGAAAGCAACTCAACTGAATCAATACATGAACATGAAGTGAAAACTATTTAAGCTAATCCATAAAATATTGAAATGACCCAAAAAGTTCTTAAAAATGTGCTTCGGAAGTTACCGGAAACTTGTTTAGCTATATAAAAAAATCTGTTTCGTTTTTTGAAAATCCAACTTCATTTTCTTGTTTAGGGGGTCAAATTGAGTGGGAAATGGGTCTAACCCAAATTATAGAGCAACCGTATCAAAATCCAAAATTTCCAAGTGAAGCCTTTTTCGAGGGTCTACTTTGGACGGTGATGTATCCTAGCACACAAATAATTGGGTGGCCAATAACATATCCATGGAAATCCCTTTGAGTTAGCTACCTAACGCACTTCGTTTCACCTCATTCGGAGTTTGGACGAAGAAATTATGCCCATTTTCGTAAAATCTGTCCGGCAGGAAAGGCA
>JAJOOR010039365.1:0-17764 GCA_036250505.1 Solanum acaule | reverse complement strand
AAGGTGAGTTCTAACGTTGGCCACCGTTAAAAAGACTTCTGAACGAAAGAATTATCAATGCATGCAACAACACTATTCAAGAATTGCTTAGTTACTATTCATACTTTGTTAATCGCTCATAGTTCCCACAAACCTAGTTGTGGAGTTTAGTTACCCATAATCATCTGAACACAATTCATTGTTTTAGATGAAAGAATTATGAACTTACGTAAGAAGAATAATAAACCCAGAAATTCAACTTGAATTGCAACTCCAAAATCTTCAAAACGATCTTAAGAAATTAATAATTGCTAAGATTGCAAGTTAATCTCCCAAGTCAAGAACTAGAACAAAAGTAATAAAATCCAACCCCAGAAACAAGGTTTACATGCCCTATTTATAGAAAACAAGTCCTAAATTAAAAGGGAAACAAAATAAGAAAAGTTTTGTTCAGGCACACGTCTTCATTCCACGAGACTGACTCACGGACCGTCAATTGATCTACGGTCCGTGAGTCCCTTCCGTCAGCCAGGACTTAGAAAATATTTCAGCTTCCAAAAATCAGCTTCTCTGAAGCAAACGACGGAACTATAGTACAGACCGTAAATCGATCTACGGTCTGTCAATCCCTCTCCGTAGCTCCACACTTAGATTCTTCAGAAATTAGGTACTGGAACCCTCGCAGTCTCAATCTACGGATCAACAGTATGGTCCGTAGATCAATCTACGGTCCATCATTGGCCACCGTGGTTCGACACTTGGTCAGATTTCCCTGATTTACCTTCCATGCCTTGCCTGCTGATCTACGACCACCATCTCGGGGAGTCAATGGACCTATGGTCCATAGATCACTTCCGTAGATGCCCTTTTCTACATTTCCTTCAGCTGTCACTTTACTTCCGTGCCTAAATATCTTTCCTACAAAACATGATAAAAACACATAAAAACCAATACAAAAAGGCCCTAGACACACACAACTTGTAAGTGAAATGTATTAGAAATACCGTAAACTCACGGTATATCACTATGCCTCAAGGCAACTTAAAATCCATGAGAAGAATTATCCTACTCACGACCTTGATTTAGCGGCAATCGTTTTTGCCCTAAATATTTGGAGACATTATTTATATGGAGTACATGTAGATATGTTTACCGACCACATGACTTTGCAATATGTGTTTAATCAGAAAGATTTGAATCTTCACCAAAGAAGGTGACTTGAGTTATTGAAAGATTGTGACATAATTGTTCTTTATCACCCTAGTAAATTTAATGTGGTAGCGGATGCTCTTAGTCGATTATCTATGGGTAGTGTTGCTCATATTGAAGAAGAAAAGAAAGAGTTGGTTCTAGATTTTCATAGATTGGGTCGATTAGGTGTTCAACTAGTGGACTCCACCAAAGGTGGTGTTATGGTTCACAATGGTTCCGAATAGTCTTTTGTGGCAGATGTGAAAGCTAAGCAAAGTCTTGATCCAATTTTGGTAGAATTGAAAGAAGCGGTGCTCAAGAAATCCGTTGAGGCTTTCTCCCAAGGGGGAGATGGTGTACTTAGATACCAAGGTTGGTTATGTGTTCCAAATGTGGATGACTTGAGGGAATTTTTTTTAGCTGAAGCCCATAGTTAGCAGTATTCAATTCACCCAGGAGCCACCAATATGCGTGATTTACGGGAGGTCTATTGGTAGAATGGACTGAAGAAATATATTGCGGGATTTGTGGCTAAGTGTCCAAATTGCCAACAAGTAAAGGTTGAGCATCAGAAACCGAGAGGTTTTTCCCAAGATATTAGCATTCCTACTTTGAAATAGGAAGACTTGAATATGGACTTTATTGTTGGTTTGCCTCGCACCCGACAACAATATGACTCTATTAGGGTGATAGTAGATCGGATGACGAAATCGGCTCATTTCCTTCCCATCAAGATTTTCTATTCGGCGGAGGACTATGCCAAGTTGTACTTGAGAGAATTGGTAAGGTTGAATGGAGTGCCTTTGTCCATTATTTCCGATTGTGGTACGCAATTCACTTCTCAGTTTTGGAAGTCAATCCAAAAGGGTTTGGCACTAAGGTTAAACTTAGCACGACTTTGTATCCCCAAACTGATGGGAAAGCGAAGCATACTATCCAAACTTTGGAAGATATGTTAAGGGCTTGTGTAATCAATTTTAAGGGCAATTGGGATGACCATTTTCCATGGATTGAGTTTGCCTACAATAAAAGTTATCACTCACGTATCGATATAGCTCCATTTGATGTATGTAGGAGGTGTAGATCTCCCATATGATGGTTTGAGGTGGGTGAAGTTTCCCTAATATTTCCCGAATTGATACAAGAAGCCATGTAGAAAGTTTGGCTTATAAGGAAAAAGTTGAAAACGGCCCAAAGTCGGCAAAAGTCCTATGCTGATGTGAGTAGAAGGGATCTAGAGTTTGAGGTTAACAATTGGGTTTACCTGAAAATCTCACCCATGAACGACGGTTCACCAGAACGGGCCGTGGGTCGAACCACTGTCTGTCAACTAGGGTCCGTGGATGGTCACCTGTCCATTATTTTTAGGGGCAGTTGGTTCTTTTCCTAATTAATTAGTTCCTATACTATGTCATTTTGCCTATGTTTAGGACCCTGATATAAGCCTTTTTAACTCCCAAATTAACCCATTTACTTCATTCTTCCAATTTCACAAAAGAATACCAAATTCCTCTCTAAATATTCTCTCTCTAGTAACTTGAAGAAGAAAAAGAAGGATTCACCTAGGGTTTCAAGCTAAGGTTCCAATTCCTCTATTAAAGACTAGCATTTGGACTCAAGGTATGATAGTTTTCATCCATGGATTCGTTTCATCCATGGAGTTCCTAAATCTCTCTATTTCAAATGGTAGAATTCCCCAATTGAGTTAGGGTTTTCTTCAATTATCATGAGTTCTTTTCATTGTTGATTATATTGGTTTAATTATGATCTCTTATGCATGAATTGATGAAATATGATGATTTTATGATGATTTCCCCATGAACCCATGTAATCCCCATGTTTTCAAGCTATGAATCATACGATGTGAGATTTTGATCTTCAAGGAAGAGTTTTATGTAATTGAGCATGTATTATGAGCTTTACATGTATTTATGATGAAACCCATATCTAACCAATGTTTTCTAAGAGTTTATGATTGAAAGTGGGTTTCAACCTCAAGAGGTAAATTATGGACTTATGCATTGTTTATGAAATCTATGCAAATGGTTTAAGGGTGATTTAAGAGTGAAGTACCAAAGATGATGTTGTGTTGTGAAAGGATATTCTCACTCAAACACATACTAGCATGATGTGAAATGTTTTCTCACATAGAAAGGATTCTTAGGTTGAAAAACTTTCTTACCTAATTGAATCAAAGACTAGGAGCTATCTTAATGAAACTAGCTTGAATTGGTTGTCTAAGGGCACCTTTTCATGAGTAAGGAATTCAAGTAAGAAATGACTATTCCGTGGGAATTTATTCTTAGCACCGAGTGGATATTGATAGTGAGATGGAAGCTCTCCCGTAGTAGAGGTCGGGTTTCCAAAGTAATATTATGAGATGGAAGCTCCGCCGTAGTAGAGGCCGGGTTTCTAATAGCAATCTCCTTATCCCATAACTATGTGGCCCCATAGGTTGATTAGATAGTGGATCCACTTAAGCTAGAAGTTCAAGGTTCTACCTTCAGCAAGTAGGACACCTTTTTCCGGTGTGGGGTAGACACCGGATTCCATGTTATAGCTAACATGGTATAAATGTCGGTTAAGGCTAATTTCCCCACACGTAATAATGAACTAAGGTTAATTCAAGAAGTATCGCACATGAGTTCAAAGGTTTTAAAGATGAAGTTAGCTTGCATTGACCATGATTTATGACTTATGTTTTATAACTCTTTCATATTATGTTTCAGCTTGGTCAATTGCATGTTATGAAATGAAATATCCCGTTTTAGCATGATTTAAATGTTTTATGCATCGATATCATACTTGGTACATTGTTTTGTACTAACACATACTATTGCCTACATTTTCCCCAAATGTAGGGTCCGATATTTAGAGTGCTCAGTTTCGTGGCTAGTAGGTGATTTGATTGATTCCCAAGCTTTGGTAAGTCCTCATGCTTTGAGGACGGAGTTATTATTTTAGTTTCTTTCATGTATTTCTCTTTTTGACATGATGTATGGGCTAGGCCTAATTTCATTCTATTGTATTTGATGGCTATGATGAGACAAAAGTTTAGACTTCCACTTTGCTTTTATAAATATTTTAGACTTGAACTATTGTTTAACTTATTGTTCTATTTCTTATATTATGAGAGTTAAGTGGTTTGTATGGAGTCCTTCGGGGTTCTATATGCCATGTTACATCTAGGGGGTGCCTCTGGGTCGTGACCTCATGAGTCGAGTAATTATTCTCATGGACTTTAAGTTGTCTTGAAGCATAAGTTATGACCTTACCTCGTTGCATGAACGCATAACCTAGGCCGACCCTGGATGCATCACAATAAATCACATAACCATCTAAACCATCTGGCATAGTCAAGACATGACTTGTATTCAACCTAATCTTTAGTTCTAAGAAGCTTTTCTCACAATCATCTGACCACTGAAATTTGACATTCTTCTGAGTTAACTTGGTCAATGGGGATGCTCTGGATGAAAATCCTTCAACAAAGCTCCTGTAATAACCGGCCAAACCCAAGAAACTTCTAATATTTATTGGAGAGGTGGGTTTGGGCGAGTGTTGTACTGCCTCAATTTTCTGAGAATCCTTTCGGATCTATTCGTTGGTTACTACATGAATAAGGAAAGCGACATACTGTAACCAGAATTCACATTTGTTGAACTTAGCGAATATTTGGCAATCTTTGAGGGTTTGCAAAAAAACTCTCAGATGAGTCACATGGTCTTCCTCACTTTGAGAATAAATGAAGATATCATCAATAAAGATGATGACAAACAAGTCCAAATACTGTTTGAATACCATGTTCATTAAGTCCATGAAAGGTGCATGAGCATTTGTTAGTCCAAAAGACATAACTACAAATTCATAGTAACTATACTCAGTCCTGAAGGCTATCTTCGAGATTTCACTATTTCTGACTGTGAGTTGATGATAGCTGGATCTGAGGTCTATCTTAGAAAAGCAACTAGCACCCTGAAGTTGGTCGAACAAGTCATCAATCCTGGGGATGGGATACTTATTCTTGATTGTGACTTTGTTCAAGTGACAATAGTTGATGCACATTCTGAGAGAACCATCTTTCTTTCACACGAACAACACAAGAGCACCTCATGGAGAAATGATGTGTCTGATGAAGCCTTTATCTAGAAGATCTTTCAACTATTCTTTCAATTCCTTTAGCTCAGCTGGAGCCATTATGTAAGGAGGAATTGAAATAGGCCAGGTATCTGGAAGGAGATTTATTCTGAACTAGATTCGAGAGGAACTCCAGGAAGATCTTCTGGGAACACTTCTAGAAACTCATTTACGATTGGGACTAATATAAGAGTTGGAGTTTTGGAGTTTGAATCCCTAACCCGAATAAGATGATAGATATACCCTTTGGAAATCGTTTTCTTAGCCATAAGGTAAGAGATAAATCAACCTACAGACATTGAGCTACTACCCTTCCACTCTAAGACTGACTCATTTGGAAACTGAAACCGAACGATCCTAGTTCTACAATCGACTGAGGCATAACAAGAATGTAACCAATCCATGCCTAGAATGATATCAAAATATACCATTTCTAACTCTACAAGGTCTACTGAGGTAACTTTCTGGGAATCTGTGACAAGGCAATTTTTGTATACCCACCTAGCTATAATTGGGTCACCAACTGGAGTAGAGACTAAGAAGGGTTCTAAGAGAGTTTTTGGACTGACACCAAAATTTACTGCTATATAAGGAGTTATAAAAGACAGTGTACCCCATGGATCTAACAATGTTTAAACCTCTAAATGAAAGACTTGTAACCTACCAGTGACTAAATCAGGGGAATCTTCCTGGTCCTGGTGAGCCTAGAGAGTATACAACATGTTCGTGCGCTGACTGCCACCTATACCAGAAGTGGCACCCTGCTGAGTGGGGCAACTTGCTGGCACTGCTAAAGTAGTAGACTGAGCCCTGTTACCTCATTGTCCTTTCCTGGTAGAAGGGCAATCCTTCAACCTATGACCAGACTGGCCACACCCATCTCTACTTGAAAGACACTCTCCTAGATGATTCTTACCACACTTTGGACAAGTTGGAAAAGTCCGGTTACCTGAAGCACTCCCTTGTGACTTAAAGCCTGATGCCCTACTTTTCTGATCCTGTGAAAACTTGGGGGATGGAGTGCTAGCTGATGAAGGTGGTGTGGCTGTAGACCTTTGCTGAAAATGTGAGAGATTTCCATTGCCCGACCTTTGCTGAAAGTATTCATAATTCCATGTTCTAGACTTCTTGTTGTCCTTAGCCATTTCCCTAAGCTTATATCCCTCAACCTGCTGAGCATGTGTCATTATCCTGAGATGTCGATGTCTTCTAATAGCATAGCATTCCTGCACTCGGTCTTCACCAGGTCAGATACTCCAAACAAGAACTTGCTCATTTGTGCCCTCGAGTTAACAACCATATGTGGAGCATACTTGGAGAGCTGAGTGAACTTCAACGCACATTCTTGGACTGATATTGAACCCTGCTTCAAGTTCATAAACTCCTGGGCATTTGCCTCACTTAACTCTCTTGAGAAGAACCTGTCCAGAAAAGGTCAAGTAAAATAATCCCAATTCACAGGAGCAGCATTCTCACCCTTGTTTTCCTTCCAATGTGTGAACCAGATATGCGCCACATCCTTAAGTTGATAGGATGCTAGCTCACTGCTCTCAGTACCAGTCACCTGCATTACTCCAATAATCTTCTTAACCTCATTAATGAAGTTCTGTGGGTCCTCACCAACCTTCGACCCTAGAAATTCTGATGGATTCATACGAACAAAGTCCTGAAACCTACGTACAGCTGATCCACTAGTGGTGTTTGTAGGAACTAGGGCCTACTGATTGTTTTGGTTGGCTACAATCTAAGCCAATAGCTGGATCGCGTTGTGGAACTCTGCATTCTTAACCTCATAATTTGGGACTGGAGGAACTGCATAAGCATTGCGGGCATTATCATTCCATGCATTAGCTCTACAGGGAGGCATGATTTAAAATGTACAACAATGGATTAGAAAGGAGAAGTGAATCACACCTCACAAACGATAAAAATAGAAAAGGAAGTGAAGTTTTTCTTAAAACACTTCCTAGCCTCCCCCTCATAGATGTGACACGTTTCACACCCAGGAAAGAGACTCTACTTAGTGAGGCTTTTAGGCATTCTAGGACTTTTGAACCCAATGCTCTGATACCAAGTTTGTCACGCCCCAAGGCTATCCCCTAGACGTAACATGAGACCTAGGATCACGAGTGACTCGAAGCTAACCCCGAAGCTAACCCTGAGTCTGACATATATCAAGCAATAGAGAAAAACTAAGTAAAACATGTACTATGCGGAAGCTAAAAATAGTGGATAACTAAAATAGGGAAAACCCCAACTAGTTTGAATATATATATGAAACCATTAGAGTTTAGTGATATTGAAACAACCACTTAACAACTCAAGCTGGATCTACTACTATGTCTGAAAAGCCTCTAACTGAGTCGAGTTGCTAGGACATGCCCCCAACTAACTCTCACAAAATTGAAAGTAAGGACTTAAATGTAAAGCATATCTATTGTCCTCGAAGTATGAGGACTCACCACTGAAGCTGCTAAAGTCGAATCAAGAATCGATCTAAGCATGATCTGGATGCTAAGTGCATAAACCTACATCATGAAATAATGTAGTGCATAGTATGTGTTAGGTTCTTGAAATGTACTGAGCATGCATGATATATATATGCTAAGCTGAACAAAATATATATGTTGAACAATGCATAGATGAGCAATGATATAATCTGAACAAGGATATAAATACTGAAGTATAACTGAAAACTGAAATGAATGCAATGACCAAGTACTAATTTTGAAGATAACATGTTGAATTGTATACTGAAGTAACTACTGAAAACCTGGTCAATGCAATAAGAGTCTGACCGTGGGAGCTACTATTAACTGTTATAAACCATGAGAGCTAAACGTGGAGTCTGATGTATATGCCCCATCGAGAGGACCCAATGTATATTCCCCATCGAGAGGACCCAATATACCTTGCCAGGGGTATAGTGGCATGTCTCTGGCGTGATCACTAAATCTAATGCCTGACAAAGGGGACTTATAATCCTACATAGGCACATAGTTTTGGGACTATGAGGGTATGCTGAACACTAGTCCAACTCGATGCTAAATCTACTCCCAACTGAATACATATGAAGCTAAAATGCACTAAACATTGAATAGCTCAAAATACTGACATGCTAACTGAGAATGCAACATTTATATACTGAGAATGTGACATTCAAAATCTATAGCATGATTTTCTGTTTAACTGACCTAGAAAGTATAATGCATGAACTAAGAGAATTTACACAAACTAGGGTTCTGAGTTCTATATAAGGAATTAAGCAACATTTCCAAGAAAACAAGTTATTTAGACTATGGATACTATAGCAGCTGAAATGACCACAATTCCCAAGACTTTACAAACCCTAGTTTTAAACAAGTTATGTGGAATCAAAGAACTAACTGAATTCTAGGGACCTAGTGGATGAAAGGAACCCACTAGTGAAATCACACATACATGGTGACAAAATTTACGAAGAAATAATTCAGATTTTGGGGCAGAACTTTGAAGAATAGTAATGCTTGTTCTTGGAAAAAACTCACGCCTCTTTCTCTTCTTTTCGTTCTAACTTGGATGATTTTTTGGAGAATGAGGGTTCTGGGTATGTCTGACTAGGTTATCAGGCTTAGACTGAGTAAAACGACGTAGTTTAGGCATCAAACGACGTAGTTTATGTGCCAATTATATAGGGAAAAGGACTAAAACAACCCTGACTTAAAAGCTAGCGAAGGCCACTCATGAGGGGAGTGATGGTCCGTCGTTTGAACCACTACCTGTCAACTGGATCGTGGTTTGTGGTCAGTCCTACAGGGCTTCACTAAAACAAGTATAATGTATTACTTCGAGCTTGGAATCTAGCAAAATTGATGGCGTTGGAAAGAGGATTCAATTATCTTTAATTTGATAGGTCATGGGACACCTTATTCATTTTGTGCTTACAGATATAACCATTTGAAGTTGCCCTATAAACTCCTTCTTTCCAAATAATTGTCGGTCCTTTGGTCAGACCACAGACCGTCCTGGTCGACCGTCGATGGTTTCAGAGACTAGTTCTCTAGGCCTTCGAATGATGGGACCCACCTACGGTCTGTGGTTCTACCTACGATCCGTGGATGGTTTCATTGGTACTAGCACCCGTTTTCTGAAAAACTAGGATTTTCTCCCTTATGAGAACTGATGTGTTATAATTTGGTTCTTGAAATTTAATAGTGGAGATCACATTTAGTTGTCTATAGATTATGATTTGGTTCATCAAGAGTAGCTCATTTTTGGGTGAATCCTCTCTCTTAGTTCTCTAGTTTTGGTGCAATCTTGTTGTATTGTTGCTCGTTGTTTGGTACTTGTTTTGTGGCCAACTTTGACGATCAATATGTAAATCTTTGTGTCTTGTGTGATTGGTTTATTCTTGTCTTGTTGTTTTTGTTTGGTTGATATACTCGTTGTCCATTCTTCGTATTTCTTGATTTAGTTTATCTTCTCTTAGTTCAAATTGAAAGGGAAAGTTTAGACTTGGGTATTATTCCGATGTTATACTGTTGGACATTCTTTGTTAGTGCGTTGGCTTTCCCAACACTTGACTTAGGGTTTAGTTTCACACTATTATATCTAGTTGTCTCAAACTCTCAATTATTCTACAATGTGTTAGTTTTTGCTTTTGAGAAAAATGTAATTTGTTATCTCATGTGCATAGCTTATTTGATTTGTCACCTTGTTTATTTCTAACTAATCTTCAATAAAAAAAAATTTGGTGTTGAATCCTAACGGTTAAGCTGATAACCGGATCGATAACAATCAATAACAGATATGTCAATATCTTAATAATTCTATAACTGTTTAGCATGTCAACAAACCGACAATCGATAATTTAACATCATAATGATTCTATAACAATTTAGTATGTCTACAAACTGATAACTGATAAGTTGAGCCGATAAACTTTAAAACTCAATTAAACCAACCGATACCCATCCTTACTAGATGAGACACAACAGGGAACATTTAAACGGGGCAACATGGGAGCATCAACATTTATTTTTTCTAGAAATTTTAATGGGGTAGAAACTAAGGGTGGACATTTGGGCAACTAGAATTTGATCAAAGAATTTCGTTTGGATTTTCTATTACCGGATTGAAGAAATTACAATCCAAATCTAACCAAATTAAACTTGAATTGGAAATGAACTTTTACGTCAATTTTTGTATGTTTTGTATTTTTCAATTTTAACTTTTGAGCTTTTAAAGCAAGTTTAACAATTAACAACATTTATTCACCTAATAGATTGCCCTTTGGACTATATAACTTTCTACAATTAACAAGAATTAAGGTCACCACCCCCCTTCATATTGTGTATTAAACTTTTCTATTCATTGCTTTGATTGTACATGACTAATCTATTAAACCTTTGGAACCCTTAGTATTATAAATTATGAAAATATCCCTCAATCAAACTCTATAAAGTTTAACTTACCTCAATCTAAATCATTGCAAATCACAAAATGGTTTTTCCTTCCTTTGAGCCTCCGAACACTCCGATTTATCAAATACGTATTTGACATTAGTATGTGAGTTTATAGATATCCATATTTACATAAAAATAATTTGGTCAAAAGTCAACCCTGAGCTTCGAGGTCAAAATAAGAATTTCCTTCCAAAAATCAGATTACCCATAGTTCTATTTTCTAAATCTCAAATTTCATCAAAATTTAACCACAACTCGACCTTCAAATCTCAAATTTTCGTATTCATATTTTTTTTTTTCCAAATCCCCAATTCTCAATCCAAATACGCATAATACTACTAAAATTTGCTAGATTGTTTGATAAATATTTAGACTCTTAATCCCTCCCCATAATGACTTATCAAAAATCACTTCGAAAATTGTTTCAACTAAAGTTTAAAACTCACAATACGATATGAAATGATTATTCCCAAATTGTTCCAAGGTTAATTAATCGAAGAGAGTAAACGCTCCATTTTTTCTCTTTATGCAAATTCGAACCCTAACCTCACACACGTCTAAATTTTATTTGCCGAGGTCACCACTATTACTAGCCAGTACTACTATGCTAGCCAACCCCGTTTGTGTCATCTCAAATAATACCACAACATTCAAATAATAATATCACAATGACTTATGTTGAATGATGTCATGCAAGAATTAACAACAAATGCACCCATCATTCCTGTGAAGCCTATAAAAATGTTACAAGGATTCGTATATAAAATGAACAGAAGCCAAAGAAGAAAGAATGAACATCATCGAAAATTTATAACATGTTGACCTTGAAAAGTTTTCGTATGAATGGTCAGAGCATAGGGAATTGCGACCAACGATACCAACACAATGCAACATTAAGAGAGATTGACAAATTTACTTATTTTGTAATTAACATATCTTGATTAAGTTATCACTCAAGGAGAAATTTATTAATTTCATTTGCAAGGTTGCATACTATATCCACTTGAAGAGTGGTAGTTCATACCTAATGAAGCCACTTATTTATGATTTCAAGTTCAATATAAAGGAAGTATCATCGAGAGTCATGGGATGAATCTCTTATCCAAATCTATTGCCAACCTACTTTGTGAAAAAAGTTTTATTTTCAATAAAAATGCAGTGGGTACTCCTCTACATCTTGAGATGACTAAGATTAATAAAATAAAAGGCCTAATTGTGCCCAAGGCAAAATGCTAGTCGACATTCTAGAAAATTTACTTGACCATGTTTGAATGGATATCAAAGATGATAAAACTAGAGCAATAAGAACTAATTGTTATGGAAATTGTGGATGTCAAGCGTGTATGGAGTTGCCAATTAAGTGTGTGGTATTAGTACATAAACTTGTGCAAAGTAAATGGATGACTTGTGTGTGCCATTGTTTGCCACGTTCATATGGGCTATAAAAGGGCCTATTTAATTCATCATGAAAGACAATCCAGAAGTGAAGTAATATATACCGTTTCTCTACCTTCTTTCTTATTATAAAGGTTAGTTAGTTACTTTTTATTATATAGCACGCTATTAGCACGAGACTCCACCAACTCGAGCTACTATAAATAAGTAAAAAGAGTAAGGATTTTATTTGTCTAAAAATGTCTAATATTTCTAAACTTAATTTTTTTGCCTTGAATATATCGGGCAAAGGATACTCATCATGGATACTAGACGCTGAAATTCACCTGGATGTGATGGGTCTGGTAAACACCATCAAAAATGATAACTAGGCATCCAACAAAGATCGTGCCAAAGCTATGACATTTCTCTGGCACCATCTTGACGAGGGGTTGAAATGCAATACTTCACTATTAAAGACCCCTAATTTGAAAGATATATATGATCACCTGAAGTTGGTCATTCTTCCACAGGCACGTCACAATTGGTTCAATTTGAGGTTACTAGACTTTAAAAGTATGATTGAATATAATTATTCCATATATAAAATTATATCACAGTTAAATTTATGCGGAGAGGATGTCACTGAACATGCTAAGCTTGAGAAAACATGTTCCACGTTTCCTTCCGCGAATATGCTCCTATAGTAGCAATATCAAGAAATGGGTTTTAAAAAATATTCTGAATTACTTTCACATCTTGTTATTGTTGAACAACATAATGACCTGTTGATGAAAAATCATGAAAGTCGGCCTGTTGGTTCTATGCCACTCCCTAAAGTGAATCAGGCAAATTATCACCAGCGAGAAAGAAGTCGTGGCTCTGATCGTGGCTGTGGTCGTTGTCGTGGCCATAGTCATAAAATAAATAATAATCACGATGGTCGTCTTGCACCAAAAAATTACCAGTAGTATAAAAGGAAGAGTGAAAAACAAAAAGTGATGCAAAAGAAAAATTCAGAAAGTGTATGTCATAGATGTGGAGGAATGGGACACTGGTCACGTACCTGTCGATCATCTAAGCGTATGGTTTAGCTCCATTAGGCATCCTTAAAAAGGATGATAATAATCCAAAAGAAAACTTTATCTCTTAAGATAATGTTGAGCCCATACATAAGATGGACAATAATGCATAAGCAAATTTCATCTCTAAAGATAATGTTGAGCCTATGCATCTGGATGTAGCTGATTTCTTTGTATTCTCTAAAGGAACAATGATCAGTGACGAGCCCGCAATAATCTAGATAATTTCTTTTCTGTTTGTTTGTACTAGTAGGTATGATTATGTTTTTCTAATCCCTGTAAACAAATAATGTGTGTATGATAGCCATGTTGACAGTGGAACAACACATGCCACATTTATAGATGAGAAATATTTTCTTACTTGCTTAGAAGAAAAACAAATGTTACTACAATTTCTAGTAGTTCAAAATTGATTGAAGGCTCTGGAAGAGCTATATATTTCTTCCTAAGGGGACAAAACTTGTTATAGAAGATGTGTTATTCTCTTCTAAATCTCCAAGAAACTTGTTAAGTTTCATAGATATCTGCCGAAATGGATATCATATTGAGACACTAAATGAAATGAATATTGAATACCTTGGTATAACCAAGAATGTCTCATGCCAGAAATGTGTTTTGGAGAAATCACCAACCTTATCTTCTGACCTATATTATGCATAATTTACTACAATCGAAGCACATTAAATTGGAAATCAGAAGTTTACTAATTTAAATACGCTTGTGTTATGGCATGACCAAATAGGTCATCCTGGATCAATAATGATGAGATGAATCATTGAAAATTCAAATGCACATCCATTATAGAACCTGAAGATTCTTACGAGTAATGAGTTTTCATGTGTTGTTTGTTGTTTGTTGTCAAGGCAAATTGATTACTAGGTCATCACCAATGAAGGTTAACATTGAATCCCTTTAATTTTTAGAACGTATACATAGGGATATCTGTAGACCTATTCACCCATCTAGTGGGGTTTTTAGATATTTTATGGTCCTAATAGATGTATCTTCAAGATCATCTCATGTGTGCCTTTTATCGTCTCTTAACCTGGCATTTAGAAAATTATTGGCACAAATAATGAGATTAATAGTGCAATTTGCATTATTCAGATTATCCCATTAAGGCTATTCGCCTTGATAATGCTGGGGAAATTACGTCCCAAGCTTTTGATGATTAATGCTTATCAATAAAGATAAAAGTTGAACATCATGTAGTTCATGTTCATACTCAAAATGGTCTTGCTCTGTCATTTATTAAGCGCTTACAATTGATAGCAAGACCTATACTTATGAAAACTAAGTTTCCCACTACCGTTTGGGGTCATGCTATCTTACATGCATCATCTCTTGTTTGTCTTAGACTGACTCATTATAATAAATACTCTCCGTCATAATTGGTGTTTGGTCATGAACCAAATATTGCTAATCTACGAATTTTTGGATGTGTTGTATATGTGCCAGTAGCATCACCTTAGCGCACAAAAGTGGTCCCCCAAATAATGTTAGACATATATGTTGGGTTTGATTCACCCTCCCTAATTCTCTATCTTGAGCCATTGATGGGAGATTTATTCACTGTAAGATTTGCAGATTGCCGATTTGATTAAACAACTTTTCCGCAATTAGGAGAAGAGAATAAAGGAACTTAAAAGTTAAATTGCATGGAAAGTTTCATCACTAGATCATTTTATCCATGTTACCCTATGTGTGAACAGGAGTTCAAGAAGATCATCCAAATGCAGAATATAGCAAATCAAATGCCAGATGCATTTACTGATTTGAAAAGGTTAACTAAGTCGCATATCTCCCTAGAAAATGTGCCTATCCGAATTGATGTTCCAACATGACCATCTAATATTGTCATAACTTCTGAATCTCATACACACCTGAAGCGTGGAAGACCATTGGGTTCAATGGATAAAAATCCTAGAAAAAAAGTACGAAAAATGACACTATAAAAGAATCCCATGAAGAGATTCAAGATCTGATTAATCATGATATTTCTGAAGAAATCAATGACCCTGAGTCTCAAGTGAATAAATAACTATCAATAAGTTTTTCAGATAATGGGATAAAGTTGAATCGATAAAAAATTATGGCGGGTAATGTTTTTGCTTATAACATTGCACTCAACATTATGCAAGACAGTGAGGATCTTGAACCTCTGTATGTCAAAGAATGTCGACGAAGATGTGATTGGCCAAAATGACAAGAGTCAATTCAATCAGAATTGGATTTACTTGCTAAACGTGAGGTTTTTGGACCAGTAGTCCAAACACCTAATGATGTTAAATCACTTGTCTATAAATGGGTCTTTGTACGAAAAAGAAATGAGATAAATAAAATTGTAAGATACAAGGCACGCATTGTTACACAAGGATTCTCTCAAAGACCCGATGTTAACTATGAAGAAACATAATCATCGGTTATGGATGCAATAAATTTTTGATAACTCTCCGGTTTAGCTGTACATGAAAGTATTGAAATACATCTAATGGATGTGGTTAAAAATTATCTTTACAATTCACTTGATAATGAAATTTATAAGAAAATTCTGAAATGACTTAAAATGCCTGAAGCATATAGTTTAAAATCTTGGGAAATGTGCTCAATCAGATTACAAAAGTCATTATACGACTTATAATAATCAGGGCGCATGTGGTATAATCGCCTCAATGAGTACTTGATAAAATAAGATTATATAAATGATGCAATTTGTCCTAGTATTTTTATTAAGAAAACAATATCAGAGTTTGTTATTCTTGCCGTTTATGTTAATGACGTTAATCTCATTGGAACTCCGAAAGAGGTCCAAAAGGCAATTTAATATCTAAAGAAAGAATTTGAGATGAAGGACCTTGAAAAGACAAAACTTTGTCTTGGTTTGTAAATTGAACATTAAACAGACGGGGTCTTCATCCATCAATCTGCCTATACTGAGAAAATTTTGAAACGATTTTACATGGACAAAGTACATCCATTAAGTGCTCAAATGATCTATCGATCACTTGGAGTGCGTAGAGATCCATTCTGACCTCAAGAAGAGAATGAGGAGCCTCTTGGTCCTGAAGTACCTTATCTTAGTGCAATTGGTTCACTTATGTATCTTGCTAATGCTACGAGGCCTGACATAACATTTTTTGTTAATCTCTTAGCAAGATATAGTTCTTCCCCTACAAGAAGACATTGGAACGGAATTAAACATATATTGCGATATATAAAGGGGACTAGTGACATGAGTCTATTTTATACTAACAAAGATAGTGCAGATCTTGTTGCTCATGCACATGCAGGTTATTTATCTGACCCACATAAAGCTCAATCTCAAAAAGGCTATTTGTTTACGTACAGAGGTACTGCTATATCATAGCGATCTATAAAGTAGTCCACTGTCGCTACTTCTTCAAATCATGTTGAGATAATAGCTATTCACGAAACAAGTGAAGATAATGTTGCATGCATAGCTCAATTAAGAGGAGGCATCATAAAAGGAGTTAGGGCGAAACACATTTCACCAAAATTATTCTTTACAAATGATCTCCAAAAGAATGGTGAGATTGATGTACAACAAATTCGTTCAAGTGACAATCCAACAGATATATTCACCAAATCTTTACTAGCCTCAACTCTTGAGAAGATAGTACAAGAAATTGGAATGCGAAGACTTAACAATATAAATCATGGCTTCATCAAGGGGAGTAGAATACGTGTTGTACTCTTTTTTCCTTAGTCTAGATTTTGTCTTATTGGGTTTTCCTAGGAATGTTTTTAATGAGGCAGCAATCAAATGAATATTTAAAGATATATGTACTCCTTTTCCTTCACTAAGGTTTCTTTAGTTAGATCTTATTAAAGCATATTATCAATCAAGGCATGGACATCCAAGGGGGAGTGTTATGGAAATTGTGGATGTCACGCGTGTGGATAGTGTATGGAGTTGCCAATTAAGTGTGTGGTTTTAGTGCACAAATGTGTGTAAAGTAAATGGATGGCTTGTGTATGACATTGTTTGCCACGTTCATATGGACTATAAAAGGACCCATTTACTTCATTATGATAGACAATCAAGAAGTGAAGTAATATACTTCCTCTGTCCCTAATTACTGGTCCGCTTTTGAATTGACACACTAATTAAGAAATAATTATTGACATAATGAGTTTATTATTTTACCCCTATTAATTATGAAGTAGATGGATTAAAAACTTAAGATTTTCAAAAAGTTTTACCTTTTTCAAAGTAATTATTAAGGGTATAATAGGTAAAAAAAGTTGTCCTTTCTTGATTTCTCAAAATGGACAAGTAATTAGGGACAACTAAAAAAGGAAAAGTGGACAAGTAATTAGGGACAGAGGGAGTATACAGTTTCTCTGCCTTCTTTCCTATGGATGTCGAGAAATATAAGAAGAAACGTACTAGTAGAAAATTAAGAAAAATAAGAAGAAAATTAAACAAATTATATCTGGAATATAAACAACTCAATATCACAAAAACTGATAACGATAAATTAGAACAATTAATAGATAATATATCTAAAATAGAATATAAATATATTCAATATT
>JAJOOR010039364.1:0-13094 GCA_036250505.1 Solanum acaule | reverse complement strand
TAAGTTATGATGAAATATGATCTTATGAATGTATGCATGAAGTAGGTTGCTTAATGTGATACTTGGCTTTGAATAGGGTTATGGGATTCTATTCTTTGTATTGCACTAGTATTGCTTGGGTTGTCTACATGTTGGGATGATATTATGTTGGGTTGGACTATGATGCTTATTTTGTGTGCATATTCGATTTACATGGTAAAAAGCATGTTTTGACTAAATGTCCTTTTATGCATGTTTCAATGGTTTTTATGCATAGTAGTCATACTTAGTACGTGTGTTGTACTAACCCATATTTTTTCCCTTTTCCCCAAACATTTAGATTCGGGCCGTTGAAGATTCAAGCTTACTTCTCAAGACACTTGGAGTTGCTTCCCCAAGTTGGTGAGTCCTCAAGTCCAAGGACAAGATTCTATGATCTAGCTTCTATGTTTAGTTCTTTGCTTATGTTGAAAGACATTGTTGTATTTTTCTATTTCTAGATTTCTTATTGATGTAAGGGCTAAGTCCCATTTTTGATACTTCTATGTCTAGATGGTACATTGTGACGAAGTTAGATTCTATTTTTCATATATGAAGTAAAGTGGAACTTCCAAAGTAAAAGTTTTAAATTTTCCATGATTTTATTTTATGATACATGCTGTGAAGAATGCTAAGGTCTTGTATAAGACCTCTTCGAGGTCGAATACGCCGGTAACGACTAGGGGGTGCTCTCGGGTCGTTACAATTTTTCTATCTCTACTCATGTTGGTGATTTTGTTGTGGCTAAGAGGGTCCATGAAAATGTCCTGTCTCCTTTTCTCGTAATGTCACTCATTGATATTGTAGATCTCGATATGCTAGATTTTGATGTTATCCCTGATATGCATTGGTTGCATTCATCTTATACTTCTATTGATTGTAGAACCCGTGTAATCAAGTTTCAATTTCCAAATCAACCCATTCTAGAATGGACAGGGGGAATTTCTATGCTAGAGGCTCATTTTATTTCTTGTCTTAAAATTAGAAAGATGATTTCTAAGGGTTACATATACCATCTAGTTAGGGTGAGGGATATGGATTCTGAAACCCCTACTCTTAAGTCAGTCACCCTTGTAAAGGAGTTTCTAGAAGTTTTTTCGAAATGATTTACCTGGTATTCCTTCCGAAATGGAAATAGACTTTGGTATTGACCTTCTTCTAGACACGTAACCTATCTTTATTCCTCCTTATCAATCGAATGGCTCTGGCAGAACTTATGGAATTAAAAAAGCAGTTGAAAGATTTATTGGATAATGGTTTCATCCGACCGAGTATCTCCATGGGGTGCTCTAGTTTCGTTTGTTAAAAAAAGATGGTTCGCTTCGGATGTGTATTGACTACCGGCAATTAAATAAGACTACTGTTAAGAACAAATATCCTCTCCCAAGAATAGATGATTTGTTTGACCAACTTCAAGGGTAGGTTACTTCTCTAAGATTGACCTCTGGTTGGGTTATCGCCAATTGAGGATGACGGAAGATGACATTCCAAAGATGGCTTTTCAAACTCGGTATGGTCATTATGAGTTTTTGGTAATGTAATTTGGTTTGACTAATGCCCTGGCGATAATAATGGATTTGATGAATAGGATGTTTGGACAATACCTTGACATGTTTCTGATTGTGTTCATTGATGATGTATTAATCTATTCAAGCAGTGAAGATAGGCATACCAATCATTTAAGGATTGAGTTGCAAGTCCTCAAGGACCAACAACTCTTTGCAAAGTTTAGTAAATGTGAGTTTTGGTTAAGATCTGTGGCTTTTCTTGGTCATATAGTTTCTGCAAGAGTATTGAGGTAGTTCCTAAGAAGACGGATGTGGTCAAGAGTTGGTCTAGAGTTCTATCCCCTTTGGATATCAGAAGTTTCTTGGGTTTAGCTGGTTACTATAGAAGGTTTGCCTCTCCATTGATAGCATTGACCCAAAAGAAGGTTAAGTTCATATGGTCGGAAGCATGTGAAAAGAGTTTTGAGAATTGAAAGATAGACTTACTTACTCTCCAGTGCTGGCTTTACCAGAAGATCGTTGTTTATTGTGATACTTCAAGAATTGGGTTAGGATGTGTACTGATGAAAAATGGGAAAGTCATTGCCTATGCCTCAAGGGAACTTAAGGTTCATTAGAAGAATTATCCTACCCATGATCTTGAGCTAGCGGCGGTTGTGTTTACCCTTAATATTTGGAGGTATTACTATTATAGTGCCCATGTAGATTTATTTACCGACCACAAGAATTTGTAATATGTGTTTATACAGAAAGATCTAAATCTTCGACAACGAAGGTGGCTTGAGTTATTAAAGGACTATGACATGAGTATTCTCTATCACCCAGCAAGCCAAATGTGGTGGGGGATGCTCTTAGTCGATTGTCCATGGTAGTATGGCTCATTTAGAGGATGATAAGAATAAGTTGGTTACAGATGTTCATAGATTGGCCCGATTGGGTGTTCGTTTAATTAACTCTACCAAATGTGGTGTTATGGTTCACAATAGTTCAGAATCATCCCTTGTGGAAGATGTGAAAGCAAAGCAAGGTCTTGATCCAACTTTGGTTGAATTGAAGGAAGCAGTTCTTAAAAAGTTTGTAGAGGCTTTCTCCCAATGGGGAGATGGTGTGCTTCGATATCAAGGTCATTTGGGTGTTCCTAATGTAATCGACTTGAGAGAGAAGATCTTGTTAGAAGCCCATAGTTCTAGATATTCCCTTCACTCGGGAGCCACCAAGATGTACCATGACTTGCGAGAGATCTATTCGTGGAATGGGATGAACAAGGATATGGCAAAATTTGTGGCTAAGTGTCCTAATTGTTAACAAATGAAAGTTGGACATCAAAAGTCGGGAGGTTTAGCCCAAGATATTAGAATTCCCACTTGTAAGTGGAAAGATTTGAATATGGACTTCATTGTTAGTTTACCATGCACACGACGGCAAGATGACTAGATTTGGGTTATTGTAGATCAAATAACGAAATCAACTCATTTCATTCCCGTCAAAGTTTCCTATTCAGCCAAGGACTATGCTAAGTTGTATTTGAGGGAAATGGTGAGGTTAAATTGAGTGCCCTTATTCATTATCTTCAATCGTGGTACCCAATTCACTTCTCAGTTTTGGAAATCATTCCAAAAGGGTCTTGGTACTCGTGCTAAGCTTAGTACAGCCTTTTATCCACAAACCGATGGGAAAATGGAGTGTTCCATCAAAACTTTAAAGATATGTTGAGTGGATGCATAATTGATTTCAAGGGTAATTGGGATAATCACTTGCCTTTGATTGAGTTTCCAAACAACAATAGCTATCACTCAAGTAATTGCATGGCTCCTTTTAAGGCTTTATATGGTAGGAGGAGTAGATCTCCTATAGGTTGGTTTGAAGTGGGTGAAGATGATTAGATAGGTCCCGAATTGAAACACGAGGTTGTGGAGAAAGTTCGGCTTATAAGAGAAAGGTTGAAAACTGCTCAAAGTCAACAAAAGTCCTATGCCGATGTTAGAAGAAGAGATCTTGAGTTTGAGATAAACAATTGGATCTACTTGAAAATTTGACCCATGAATGGTGTAATTAGGTTCAGGAAGAAAGGGAAGCTTAGTCCCCATTATATGGGCCCATATCAGATTTTGAGGCGTATTAGGAAGGTTGCTTATGAACTTGACTTGCCTAATGATTTAGTGTCGGTGCATCCATTTTTCCACGTCTCCTTGTTGAAGAATGTGTTGAAGATCCGACATCTGTAGTTCCCTTAGAAGGTTTGAGAGTTAAGAAGAGTCTTTCTTACGAGGAAGTTCCGATTGAGATTTTAGACGGGCAAGTTAAGAGGTTAAGAAACAAAGAAGTTACTTTCGTAAAAGTTCTATGGAGGAATCAGTTAGTTGAGGGTGCTACATGGGAGGTCAAGGCCGATATGAAGCCCTGTCATACTCATCTCTTTCCCTCTGTCCCAATTCTAGCTTGCGGTATTTAGTTTCGAATGGTTTAGACTTTTGGTGTCATGCGTCTTAGATATTCCCATGATTTCCTCATTTATGAATGTTCATGAAAAGTTTAAAATTTTGAGAAAAATTAATTACTAGATTAATTTCTACATGTTTATGTGCATTTGAGTATGAGTTTCATATAGACTTCATGATATAATGTTTTTAACATACTTTAGCTTGGAGTTGATGTCTCCTCCTCAGATATGTGCATTTATGAAATTGCATTCATGTTGGGTTGTTATATTAAGTTACTAACCTCCTTAGGGTGTCTTGAAATCTCATTCGAGGACGAATCTTCCCAAGGGGGCATATTGTAACACCTCGGATTTAAAGGAAAAAAATTTCAGGTTTTCCAAATCTATGGTGCCAGCATAGACGGAGTCACCAATGGTTCATAGGTCAGACCACAGACCGTAGGTGGGGCTATGGTTAGCCAGTCTAGAATGTCAAGTTCCAGTACTTTTCTGACGGTTCACCAGGATAGCCCGTCGTCCAATGATTTGGCCGTAGGTAGGTTTCGTAGGTGAGTCCCAGGCTTAGAGAAATTTCAGAGTCAAAGTCGACTGGGCATGTACGACCCGTAGATGAACCCACAGACCGTACAAGGGTCCATCGATGGGAGTCCAAAAATCTTTGTTTCTGAACCAGTACGGACCGTAGTCTGACAAAAAGATCGTAGGTCGGTTCGTCGAAGGGAGTCGACGGTTATTTTTATAAGAGTTTTTGGGTCTTTTCCTAACTATTCTATCCTAATACTATGTAGTTGTATTCCCAATTAGAAACCCTATATAAACGTTTTTAACCGTAAAGTCTTGCAAATCAATTCATTCTCTCAATTCTCAAATGAAGAACAAGTCATCCTCTCAAATAATTCTCTCTCTAGAAGAAAAAGAAGAAAAGTTGGCTTTTCAAGTCAAGTCTTCAATTCCACCGTTGAAGTCAAGATTTTGGCATTCAGGTATGATAGTATTCATCTATGGAGCCCTTTCTTCCATAGAATTCCTAAATTCTCCAATTTATAAGCGAGAAATTCCCAATTGAAGTTAGGGTTTTCTTCTATGTCATGGATTCCATTCAATGTATACTTATTGGTTGTTTTATGATCTATTATGCATGAATTGAGAATATTCCATGTTTTAAAGATGAATCCCCATGAACCCATGCTTAACCCATGTTTTCTAGATTATGATGATTGAAAGTGGATTTTGAACTATGAAAGGAGAATTATAGAAATATGCATGTTCTTATGAAATTGATCAAATATGATGTAAGTTGATTTAAGAATAAAGCATATATGATGTTGTTTTTGTTCATTGTTGCGAAAGGATTTCTCACATAATTACTCAATTCATGAATGTGAAAGGTTTTCTTACATAAAGGATCTAAGGTTAAAATGTCTTCTCACCTAAAATGAATCAAAGTTAAGGAGCCATTCTAATAATGAAGAAAGCGGTGATTACCCATGAGCTCCAATGATAAGACAAGTAGAGATTACTCATGTCTCATGAATGTTAAGAAAAGTTAAGAATAATGAATATTATGTGGTAATTATGCTTAGCACCGAGTGGAAAATGGCGATTACCCATGTCTCATAAACTATGTGCCACCATAGGTTGTCTAGATAGACATTAGCTAGTGGATTCAGGTAAGCTAGAAGTTCATGGTTCTTAGCTTGGCAAGTGAGAACACCACTTTTTAGTGTGGGGCAGACACCGGATTCCGTGTTAATAGCTCGCATGATATTACATGTCAGTCAAAGGTAAATCTCCGGCAATAATAAACTAAGGTTATTTCAAGAAGTATCTTGTGAATGTTTCAAGATGTTGGCTTGCATTGGCCATGTTTTATGAATCAGGTTCTTTAACTCTTTGACTACATGTTTTAGCATGGTCATTGCGTTTTACGTGAGGTTCCCTTTTAACATGATTTTCATACTTTATCTATTGCTATCATACTTGGTACATTTTTGTACTAACGCATACTCTTGCCTACATTCTCTCAAATGTAGGGTGCGACGCACCAGATTTGTACTTTTGTTGATAGGGTTCTCATAGTAGTAGTTTCAAAATTGGTGAGTTCTCATGTTCAGAGGACCAAACCTTTTTTTAATATTGTCTTTGCATTTCAGTTTTGAACCTGATGTACAGGTTACGTCCCGCTCATTTAGATGAACTTGATAGCTTTGTGACATTGTTAGATTTTCGCTTCGTTTTATATAACTCAAATCTGTTTTGAAATTTTCTTTTAAATTCCATTGAATTTCTATTATCTTGTATGATGTATGCTAAGTGGCTTGTGTAGGGCCTCTCGGGTCCTATACGCCATGTTACACCTATGGTATACTTTGGGGCATGACAAACTTGGTATTCAAAGTACAAGATTTAGAAAGGTCCTAGAAAGTCTCATAATCCACGTCGAATAGAGTCTTGTTCATGAGTATGAAATGCGCATCATTTATGAATGAGAGGCTATAAAATGTTTAGAAAACTCCAGTTCTTTCATTACTCTAAGTCGTGCGATAGAGTTTAACTCTATGATGTCTCTCTCTTAATTTTTGTCCAATGCTCTGCATGATATGGCCACTCGAAAGGCATATAATAGAAGGAATTCGAGAGAAAGTGGAACAAGAGGCTCCTCATCAAGCTCCTTATGTTCTGGTAAACCCTTTTACCGAGCAAGTGACTAACGCAAAGTTTAGGGCTGTTTTTCAAGTGTTGTCTCATGCCATGATGTCTCACGCCAATATAGAGGTTTTCATCCCAGTAAACTTAAATGTGGGTACGGCGGTAACTAGAGTGTGGGATTTCACCTAGATGAATCTTCCGCAGTTTCATGGTTCTAAGGTTGAGAAAGACCATCAAGGGTTCATAGATTAAGTGTATAAGGTGTTGATGATCATAAGAGTGATGCTAGTGGAAAAGGAGGAATTGGCCGCTTACCAACTTAAGGGTGTTTCTCAAGTTTGGTTCAACCAATGGAAGGAATGGTGGGAAGTTGATGTGAGTCCTCTCGATTAGGAAATGTCTAAGGTTTCTTTTCTTGATAGATATTTTCCCCTTGAGATGAAGGAGGTAAAGGTACTTGAGTTCATCAACCTTCACCAAGAAAGTATGAGTGTGAAGGAATATACTTTGAAGTGCACAAAATTGTCTCGATATGCTCCTACTACGGTTGCCGATCCTAGGGAAAAAATGAATAAGTTTGTTTTGAGTGCGTCTGAAATGGTTGTTATGGAATGTCGTAGTGCCATGCTTATCAATGATATGGACATTTCTTGTCTCATGTTTCATGCTCAAAAAATTGAAGAGGAGAAACTTAAGGAAAGGTCTAGGGAGGCAAAGAGGGCCAAGACTGGTGATGGTAACATTTCACACTCAAGATGGACATGGTCGTTCTAAGTTTCGACAAACGTTTTCTGGCCAAGGATCCTTCAATGCTCCTTCTAAGTTAAACAAAGATATGGTGTCTAACCCTAGGTCTCAAGGAGGAAATGGTAGTGAATCTTCATTGCCTACTTGGGCTATGTATGGAAAGAAGCATGAGGGTAGATGTCTAGTCGGTTTCAATGCTTGCTTTGGTTATGATAAGATAGATCACAAGATAAGGGATTATTCCTCAGTTGTCAAGAATGATGGAGATGATCGTGGAAGGGCTCAACCTAATCCTCTATCTGGTTCTAGTGGGAGTCATAAGCAAAACAGGTTCTATTCAGTTCAAACTTGTCATGAGCAACAGGGTTCTCCCGATATGGTTACGAGTATGTTAAAAGTTTTCCAACTTTATGTTTATTCTTTACTTGATCCCAGTTCTACCTTGTATTTTGTTATTTCTTGCGCGTCTATGAGGTTTGATATTCTTTCGAATGTGTTGTTAGATCCCTTTTGTGTCTCTACTCATGTTGGTGATTTTGTTGTGGCTAAGAGGGTCCATGAAAATATCCCTTCTCCTTGTCCCGTAGAGTAACTCATGTTGAACTTGTAGAGCTTGATATGCTAGATTTTGATGTTATCCCTGATATGGATTGGCTGCATTCATGTTATACTTCTATTGATTGTAGAACCCGTGTAGTCAAGTTTTAATTTCCAAATGAACCCATTCTAGAATGGAAAGGGGGAATTTCTATGCCAGAGGGACTTTTTATTTCTTGTCTTAATACTAGAAAGATGATTTCTAAGGTTGCATATACCATCAAGTTAGGGTGAGGGATATGGATTCTGAAACCCCTAACGACCCGTAAAACGAATAAGTGAAACTAGAGCATAATGACTTTGTGTTTGAGTTGATGTGAGGTTTGAGGGTGTAAAATGTTGTCCCGAACTATGGTTGAGGGGTTTAGGGGTTAAAAGTCAAGGTATGACTCCCCAAGAATCACCCTAGGGGTCCTTGAGGAGGACCCTTAGCCTAACCCCAAGGATGCCCCAAAAGAGAAAAGTTGCCAAAATGAGGGTGACCTACGGAAGGGGTCCACTCCCCGTAGGTCCATTCACGCCCCGTGGATGGCCTCCGTAGGTCAGGCCCCCAAAATATGAGCTGCATCCATGAACCACAGAAGGCCAGGATGACTCGTGGTCCCAACCACGGTCCGTAGATGGGTGGTCGTGGTTCACACCTGTGTGTGCTGTCAAGACACGGCCTAGCTAGGGGTCCTTTGGTAAATTCATTTTAAGTTGAGTTGAATTAATGGATGGTTATTTTAGGTTAATTAAAGTATTTTAAGAGTATTAAAAGTATTAAAAGTATTAAAAGTATTAAACTCTATTTTTCAACTCATTATTCAAAATCAGAAAATAGAACCCACCTCTCTTCTCAAAAGTTCTCTCTCTAGAAACCCACATTGGAGGTGAAGACTTCAAGTTTCCAAAGTCAATACCTCAAGTTTTTCAAGGAATTTTTGTGGATTTTCTTCCATTAAAGGTATGGTAGTCTTCATCCTAGACTTCGTTTCTTTCAAGGAGCCAATTTCAAAAGTGATTCTAAGTCTCCAATGTTTACCCAAAAACCCTAGATCTCAATCTATGCATGGGTTCGATTCTAAATGATTTCCAAAGGCTTTATTGCATTGATTTATGGATTAATTGTGGATTTAAAGATGAATTAAGATGATTTCTTCTTAGAACCCATGTTTTCCCCCAAATTCTTAAGTTGTGATTTGTGATTTGGATTTGATTGATTATGAAGTATGTGAATTGTTTATGAGTATATAGATATAGAATATTGAAATTATGTTATTGCTCTTTCCAAATTGTATTGATCTAAGGTGTGTTGGTGAATGTGATCCATGGCCTTGAAAGGCAAGGTATGAATATGATGTGAAGGATATGTATGTGAATTCAATGATAGTATGATGATCATGTTTAGAATGTAATAGTGTTATGGTCGAAAGCATATTCTCAATTAACACTTATGAATGATAATGATGGAATGTGAAGGGTTTTCTCCTATGTATTGTGTATATTGAATTGGTAGGCTTAGGCATCCTTTTCTTGTATAAATGAAAGTAATGTGAATGAATGTATCTTGAATTGGTAGGCTTAGACATCCTCTTCTTGTATAATGAATGTGTCTTGACTTGATGAATATGAATCGTTAGGCTTATGGCATTCCTTTCATAAATCACTAATGAATGTGTCTTGACTTGATGAATATGAATCGATAGGTTTATGGCATTCCTTTCATAAATGACTAATGAATGTGTCTTAACTTGATGAATATGGATCGATAGGCTTATGACATTCCTTTCATAAATGAACTAATGTAATGACGACTCTTGAATCGATAGGCTTATGGCATTCCTTTCCTAATGAGTCAATGTGCCTTGAATAGATAAGCTTATGGCACTCCTTTTATATGTATAATGATGTGAAGATGATCCATGAATCGATAAGCTTATGGCATTCCTTTCATGAGGATTCATGAGCTATCCTTAAAATGAACCATGAATCATAGACTTATGGCATTCCTTTCATGAGTAATGATGTACTTTGGGTCGATAGGCTTATGGCATTCCTCTTAGGTACAATAATGTTAATGAAAATGAAATACTATACGGGAATGGTGGTTAAGCACCGAGTGGATATGATAAGTTGGAAACTCTCCCAATGTTAGGCTAGGGTTCCAATGAACATCTTCATATCCCATAACTATGACCCACATAGGATATTAGCTAGTGGTTTTGACCTACGCTAAAAAGTTACTAGTTCTACCTTAGGCAAGTAGAACACCTTCCTTCGGTGTGGAGTCATACAACACCGGATTCCATGATTTAGCTCTCATGGTCTATGTCGATTAATGCCTATTCCCATTATGTGAGATGTGCCTTATGGTTTCTTGATGAGTTCTATGAAGTGTGGGTGGTAGCATGGGATGTCATCCATGCATTTCACGAGTAGGCTTTGAGAGGGTCATAGTGAGTTCTCTAAGTCTCAATGGATATTGTATGAATGTGTCCTAAATGATGCTAATGAAGAATCTTGACTCTAATATTCCTAAATGTGACGATGTATGCTATACTTGAAATTGTATTATGAGTTACTTCCTTGTCATGACTTATTGAGTATGAATGTGCCTTGTCTATGGTGACTTCAAAGGAATACTTAGTATGAGTAGTAGTATGGGATGCTACTTGCACATTGCACAAGTATGACTTAGCGTTGTCTTAGGTAATGGTCCTTATGTGATTATATGACTTATGGAATGTTTATGTCTCTTATGTATGAGTATTGTATGAAGATGAAAAGGTTGAATGTTAAGTTCACGTTTGGTGACCTTAAGGTGGTACTTTAGTGTGGATGGTGGTATGGGACGCTATCCATACATTGCACAAGGTATAGCTTGAGGGTTACTTGAGGTGAAGGCTTAATGTGAAAGTAATGATTTATATGGTTGATGATGTTCTAATGTGGTGAAATGACTTGTATGTTGGTTATGTTTGAATATTATGCCTCTTATACTTATGTTCATGAAGTTTTATCACAATGGCATAAAAGCATGATCTCAAACAAAATGTATGTTTTAAGCATGGTTTTTGCATGGCTATCATACTTAGTACTTAATTGTGCTAACCCATATTTTTCATGTTTTACTACAAGTGTAGGTTCCAGCAAGTGAGTTACTTTCTCTCTAGTTGAAGCTTGTATTTGAGGTTCTCCCAGACTAAGTGGTATGTCCTCATAGATCAAGGACAAGTACTTGATGTTTTCATTTCTTTCATGTAAAAGACTATTGTTAGACTTTTTGATTGTAAAGGGTCGTGTCCCTACTTATATTTCGGATGTTGTTTTTAGATGTCCATGTGAGACAATAGACTTCCACTGAGTTTTTCAAGAGTTTAAATGAATATTTTGATTGTATGGTTTTAAATAAAGCTTTAATTTTGTATTATTTCTCTTATCGAATGCAATGAAATGCTATGAGGCTTGTATGAGACCCCTTTGAGGTCAAGTAGGTCGTGTCGCGTCTAGGGGCTAGCCTTGGGTCGTGACAAACATGGTATTAGAGCATAAGATTTTGGAAATAGTTTTTAGGATTGATGACTCACAAGCCACGTCTAGTCGAGTCTTGTTCATCGGTGTGAGTTGCGACACATCTATGAGCAAGAGGCTATAGGACGTTAGGAAGTTACACTTCTTTCATATTCTTCAAGTCGTGTCATAGAGTTTAACTCTAGAATGTCTTTCTCTTATTCCTTATCCGATGGTCTTTAAGGTATGACCATTTGGAAGGCTTATGCTAGGAGGAGTGAGGGAGGAAGGTTGGTTGTGATGCTAATTATGGTTATGTGACTTGTTAGATTTGAGGTGATAGATTGTGATGTTGTCTATAGTATAAATGAGTTGCCTTATGGTTATGTTTAGTTGATGGTAGAACCCGACTTAATCATGATGAGTATTCAGGTATGTTGAAAGAGTATATGAAATGTGGTGTTAGAAATGCCTAGGTGTGATGAGTGTGAAGGTTTAGTGATGACTTTCTCCGACCTTAGAATGGAAAGAAGTGAAGTTTAAAAAGAGCTTGTATAGGCTTACTCCCAAGTGGGGGATAATGTGCTTAGAGGGTAAGGTCATGGAGTGTCCTTGATGTTCATGAGTTAGACTTGCTTGATAATCTCACCTTAAGAGGTGTAGTGAGTTTGAGGAGTTTAGACCCGGTGTGGTAGACTCATATGAGACCTTGAGTGGTGTTGGTAAGGTTGTTTGTGAGCAAGAGTTGCTTAATGAAGACCTTCCTAGTTTAAAAGCACTGGTATGTTGATGGTTTCTTATAGATTGTGAATGTCTTGTTAAAGTTCCTATGTTATGTTCATGTTAGCCTTAGTTGGGTTTACTCCTAAGTGGGGGATAGTATGTTGAATAGTAAGGTTATTGAGAGTTCCGATATCCTTATCTCTTTCTTTCTATGCCTATTCAAGCCTAAGACAAAGAGTTCCTTTTTGGCTTGTTTCATGTTTTGGAGTCATGTGTGAATATGTGTTTCCACGATCTCCTTATGTTATGCATGTTCGTAATGAGTTTTTGTTTAAATGAGAAAATGAGTTTATATGAATTATGTTCCTCTTATTGATATGCATTTAGTATGAGTTGTCTATATGCTTCATGAGGTTAAATGTTGAACATGCCTAAATGTGCTTTTATGAAGAAATTGCATAATGTGCTTAATGATGTTGTGATAAGCATGATATGAGTTGGAGAAGGTAATCCTTCCAATGTAATGAGAAATGTTGAAGATATGATGTATAATGAGCTTGAAGATGAAGTTCCTAATTTCTTGTGTTGCATTGAGCTTTTTGATGTGGAGTTGATGTTTCCTCCTAGTTTTGTGCTTTTGTTTATGATGTTGCATGCATGATGGGCTGCTAGTCTTGAGTCGTTAACCCCTTAATGTGGTTTAAGTGTCATTCGAGGACGAATTTATCTAAGTGGGTGATACGCTCAAATTACACCGCCCTAAAGAAGCATAAGCGGTCGTTATCAAGTAAAGAACCCAACTTGTAGGTTGGGGTCAATCCCACAAGGAAAATGGTTTAGACTTTACTTTAACCAACAATTATATTCAATTAGTCAAATTACATCCAAAAATAAGTAATTAAAGGGGGGGGGGGGGGGGT
>JAJOOR010039363.1:0-13139 GCA_036250505.1 Solanum acaule | reverse complement strand
ATTGAAAGTATCTTCGTGTGTGAAGAAAGTTTTTAATTCCTTATGATTTTGGTGTCTATGCGATGAATGAATGCTAAGAGGCTTGTATTAGACCTCTTCGAGGTCGAGTACGCCGGTTACGACTAGGGGGTGCTCCCGGGTCGTGACAGATATCTCCCCCCCACACAAAAATGGTAAATCTGAGAGCTAGCATCCAGAACTTCAAAAGAGTGAGAGGTGAACCTCTTCACGAGACCTGGTTGCGATTTCAAAAGTTGTTGCTACAATGTCCAACACATGATGTTCTAGAAAATTTTTTGTTGCAATACTTTAATTGTAACCTTGACTTGGTAAAAAAAGGGATAGTTGATCAACTATCCAAGGTGGGCTAATGCGACAACAGTTTGGTGTAGCAACAATGTTGCTTGATTATATGACTAAGATTAACCGAGCATGACATACTAGAGAGGATCAAATATCACCTCTACAATGGAGTATGAGTAATGAACAAATGGAAAAGAACCATGAGCGTGATGAAAACATGACCAAGATGGTGACTCAACTTGATTTGTTATCCAAACATGTCATGGGTGGTGGATTCAAAATGGTAAACATAGTTGGAACAAACAGTGGGTAGTTCCCGGAGGATGCCAAATTTGAGGCATTGTACAATGAATATGGGGAACCAAATGGGGGTGGGGGGGGGGGGTTCTCATCCAAATTATCCTTGATCGGGTGGGAACCAAGGTTGGTTAAGGAAAGAGATAATGGTTTGAAAGATTGGAGAGATCGAAGTGGTAATTGGAGATATCGTGAAGCTAAAAAGATAGATATATCCCACCTCATGATCGTCCCAAGCCAAAAGAACAAGCTGGACAGGAGGGAAACAAAACTGATGGTATGCTAACAAGGATCTTCAACAAGGTTGAAGGGTCCGAAAAAGTATTGAAGGATTTGAAAAATGACTTCTCCACTTTGACTGAAACAATTACTTTTCATTCCATGTCAATCAAGCAGTTGGAGACTCAAATGTGTCAGATCTCTGCCAATCTAAATCCAAGGCAAAATGGAACGTTGCCTAGTGAAACCATCCCCAACCCCAAATATAACTGTTGATGAGTAAGAACGGTGTTGTGCCACGACGTTAAATAAGACACTTCTTTTTAGGCAACCCAAGTTTATTTTATTGTTTTTAATAACATGTGTTGCGAGTGCAAGTTGAGATAAAGTCAAAAAAATGAAAATAATGTATTGGGAGATGGAAGTACCCGATCGGTGATGCACCGAAATGGTTTAGCGGACATTTTCATGTTCACCTTCTGAGCCAATTATTTTGTAAAATGATGCTGTCAACATCGGCGTGTAGAGACCTATTTGGGGATTCACCGAATAACACTAGGTGAACTACATCGGGTCCGTCGAGTTGAATTTCACATTTGGTATTTGTTCAAGCATCATCGGTGAGCTTAAAATCCTTCGTCGATTTGTCGAACACGTTTTTCAATGTTAGTTTCACACCACCGAATGCGCCTAACATAAAAAGGCCAAAAGTCTTTTCAAATTTTAAAAGATGCCTTTTGATCTTTTTGTGCATTTTCACTTCCTAAACTCTTAATCATTTACCTAAATATTAGTGTGTATTCAATGTGCGTTGATTTGCTTGCTTAGAGTGAGTGAGTAACTCTGATTCTCAACCCCAAACCCTTTCTCCCTCATTGTCGTTATTTGTGCTTGTCTAAGGTTGGTTCTCGAGATTATTTTTGTTGCCCTTGTTTTATATTGATGCATGTTGACTGGGTTAAGTGTTATTATTGATTTTGTGTTGTTAGAATCATGTGGGTAGCTTAATTTCTGTTGATTGAATGATGCCCATGAACTAGGATAATTGATTTTGTGCCTGAACCTGCTAAAATTTATTATGAAGGTAAAAGTTGAAATTATATTATTATATTGAATGGGTTTGTATTGAATTTGGCTTGGGTGAAGTCTGATTAGCCCAGTGTTGTCCTTTAAACTTGTATTACCCCAACGATAGATAGGGTGATGTCTTTCTTGAAGGAATCTTTGATTTGGCAATACTTTTGAAAATTTGGGGAATTCTAAGTACCCTGGGTCAGATTAGCATCTGGGTAACATGTAAAATTTCTAGTGTTGCATTTTTGTGTTTGATTTTAGAATAATAAGCATTGGGCTGAAATTACCTACTCAACGGGCTTGTCTTAGCTCACCAAGTTGATTAGGTGAATTGCCGAGTAAGGCCCAATTGCCTTTTTAGTTTGAATTTGTGACTTGGGTCCTGTCACATTTATGGGGCTTATCTTAGCTCACCGAAACCGAATCGGCAAATCACCAAGTTGGAGTTGACATCTCCCTTATGCTTGGTCCTAACTTGTTTTACACTATCACATTCGGTAGGCTTGTCTTAGAACACCGAAACCAACCAGCGGATCACTGAGTTGGAGTTAACACTGCCTATCATGCATGAGTGAAATTTCATTTTGTTTTTTCAACTTTGGCAAGCTCACTTGAGCTCGCCTAACTTGTTAACCAAATCGCCTTTCCATTTAGCGAGCCTTAGAACATTTTTTGAACTATGATTTTTGTATACTTCTGTTCAATTAACCTTCACTCGATCTTTGTTTTTAAATGTTGTGCCTTGCAATAAATGGGAAATTCTAAAGGAAAAAGAGTGGTGTCCTTTGATTATGAGAACGAGTTTCCTTCTCTAAAAAAGGAATAGGGGTAGTAATACATGAGCCTCATGCGAGTGCCATTAATGATATTTTGGGCACAAAAGGCAACAAGGGCAAAATGTACAAGTTAAGGATGAAGCACAACTTCGATGCATTAAAGTGATGGTTGGCTCCCTTAATCTCTGACATTACTCCCCAATGGATGGTTAATGGGGCAAGGATTGAAAAATGGACATCAACATCGCCGCTCTATTTTGGTTCGGGTTTATAAGTAGCATTCCTGAATGATTCTATCCTCCGGCATAAAAAAGTCGTATTGGTTAGCAATATTATCGACTAGGAGGATGTCCATGTTGGTGCCATCATATATGAGGAGATTCTCATGCAAGCACAACATGACCAGACTTTCTTTACTCTCTTATTTTGATCACACAACTCAGTGAGGCAGCTGGAGTGACACTCCAAGAGAGATTTGACGTTTGGGTGACCCCAGCCTCATCTATTGACATTAGGAGGATAGAGGCTGACTATCTGAGGGATGATGCATCCATAAGTAAGTTGCCACAACCTAACACCACACTAGCAGTGGATCCCACTGCTCTAGAGTCAGACACTACTCATCCCGCTCCTTTGGTGGAGCCTTCAGGTATCACTCTGCCCTTGTCTGTGCCTTCTATTTCTTCTGCACCATCAACGTCGACTACACCTCCCCCTGCATCTCGGCCTCCATTGACTCAAACCTTGATTTATCATATGGGAAACTTTGTTCATTCTGCGGATGCTAGGGTATCCATACTTGAGAGAGAGATGCCCAAGATTATTGCTAGGGTGATTGAGGCTACTATGTGCCCTGTTAGGGCTGAGGTTGTGAGCCATAGGGCCACTCTAGCTTCGTATGGGGAAAGGTTGGACAACCTTACAACTAGAGTTGAGGAGAGAGAGAGAAGTGTGAGGGTAGTTCTATCGACTTAACTGAGTTGAAGAGCAACATAGATTCTTTTTGGGTGGATAAAGACCAACTGAAGTCCATAGATATTTTGATGTTGTGGTGTGATCTTCCCTTGCCCAAGATGCCGAGGCTATGCTTCTTACTAATCTAAGAGATGATTGACCTATTGGGGTAGCTGAGCAGCCAACACTTGATGATATTGAGGGAGTTGATAATGAGGTTGAGGATGATACAATTAAGGAGACAAATGAGGATGAGTTTTGGAGAGATGATGAGAAGGTTAGTGCTGAGGCCCTAGTAGATCTACATGATATCGAAGAGTTAATAGTGCACACAACTTTGGAGAGCTCTCGTCTGGAGACTTCCATGGTTGGCACTAGTGGGGTCTGTTCTTTAGCTTCTACTATTCCTCCTCCCTATGTGCCAGACACTTATGCCCCAGTTGATGCTACTATGTTGTCTTCTGTGTCAGATGTCGGGTACTGATGCCTGAGATGATGCCATTCCCTCTGAGCCTTAGGATCAGATTTCTTCACAAACATAGCCTGTCAGGGGGACCTTTTACTCATTATCCTTCCGTACTTATATTTTGATAGCATTGAGGACACTACTAAATATTTTTGGTGGAGTGAGGGCAATGTGCCTATATTCCCCCTTTTTGACTGTATTTTATTATTTCAATTATATTTTGAGATATTTTGGTTTTCTCTATGATATTTGGTTGGTTTCAATTTCACTTAATCTCTATATACATTGCCCCATGAGTTTTGGAGTTGTGATGATTGTTATTGCTTGTGAAGTCATTGTTGATATTCGGGGATCAATTTTGTCCAATATCGCTATCTTGGATAGTGCTCATGATGAGAGGTGTGTCTTGTGTTGGCATTGCAAGAGGAAATCAATGTTGCTTTACTTTTGAATGATCGTTTTTATTCTTGTGTTGACTAGATGTGTATTGATGTGAGCCTTGCAATGAACATCGCACACTAGCTTCTTAATTTTGTAGATTTTTGTTAAATGATTGTGTTTGAAGTGTCATGTGTGGTGAGGCCCTACTTGAAAGCATGCTTTTTGATGAATTTGCCTCGTTAGTTTAATTGTCTAGCCTTGGTAAATGCAAGAAATGATCTTCGGCAAAACTTTTGAGAGGGAACCCAAAAACAAAAACTTCATACCTTTAGTGACTACCTTGTGAGGGTGTGCAACCATCTTGGCACCATTTGAGCCTAAACCATTTGTCGTCAACCTTGTTGAAACCTCTTGAGCCAAATATGTTCCTAACTTCTCACCCATAAATTCTTTTCTAAGCATTGACTTGTTTGAATAGCCAACTTAGGCCAAAAGCCTAAGTTGGGAGTGTGGAAAGGAAGGAGAAAAGAAAGCCAAGTGAAAAAGAAATGAGAAAAGTGAGACTCAACCTCTCCTCCTTATAAAAAAAGAATTGAGAAAAAACATGAAAAGGAAGGTTGTGATTAAATAAAAGGGATTTCCAATAAATTGAGTGAAAAAATAGAGGTTTGAGTCTCTAAATGAAAAGAATGTAAAGAACTTGAGAAGAGGTGAAGATGAGTACAACAATGCTTTGAAAAGGTGAAGTTACTGACCCAAATTTACCATGCCTTTACCCTCAGTCCCATTACAAGCCTAAAGACCCTTGAGATCTTGCTTAAACTAGGTTGTGTGATGATTTAAAAATTTGGGAAAACCTATAGGATGAAGCTTACATGTATTTCTCTTTAGGAGAGTGAGTGTTGTATTGGTTCCTAACTTCTTTGTTGATGTGCTTTTTGAGAGCATTGAATTGTTTTTTATGTGAAGACACTTAAATACTTTTGTTGTACCATGGTGTTGCATTATTATAGAGGATGGGTGAGCTTGTATTGATACCAGGTAGTCATCATATGAAGCTTCTTGAACATAATTTAGATATTGCATATACATTGTAGTATCCTTGTGATGGAAGTACATATGAGAACGGTGTATACACCCTTGTTGAACTAATTGTGTTCTTGATTTACTTGAGGACAAGGAAAATCTTAAGTTGGGGGTGTTGATGAGTGGTAGATTTCCACTCATTTGAAGCCTTTTTATTTCAATAAATAGTGTCCTCATTGCCTATTTATGTCCTTATCTAATGATATTTTGATATTTTGAAGCTATGAACTCTAAAAGACAAGGCAAGGATGAATTAATGAAAAAGAACCCAAAAAAATTGAAAGGAAAGTAAACTCCCAGCTGACAATTGCCTAACCAAAAGGGCGGATCACCCAACAGGCCATACCTCACCCATAGTAATAGTGTGCACACACATTTGGTAATATTCATGACAGGTCTGCGAACCAAAGTAAGAACGGCGATTTGGTGAAGTCATTGGGCGAGCTAAAAGTTCCATCGCTGAAGGTTACAGACTCCTGAGTTAAAATGAAGACTAAATGGGAAAACAAGGTGAAGAATCAGTGTTCCACCGAATGTAAAAGATTGAATCAATTGAGTTCTCCAACTGAGGTTCAAACACATGAAGCCTAAAGCAAAATAAGGGTGAGATGAAGAGCAAAGGATGCTCTGCCGAATAAGAAGAGCGAGGTCGACTAACTTCGTCGTGCGTTGCACAGGGAATTTCAAACTATTTTTTGGGGAAAATATAAATATCCCAAAAGAGAGAGAAAAGAAAATAAAGAGGAAATCTTTCCATAATTCATTGTTAGTCTACTACACTTTTTACTTCATTTTGGATATTGAGAAATAGACTCTTTACTTAGTTTTGGGATTTTCAAACACTCTTGTAATTGACAATTGAGGGTTGAAATTGAAGTGGGTGTTGAAGATTATTGCTTATCATCAACACATTAATATCTGAGAACATCATTGGTATAATATCTTTCCTTTTTATGATGCTCAGCTAAAACCCCAAATCTAGGGGTGTGATTATGGGATTGGGTGTTGATTTAATTTAGTGGGTCTTGTGTCTTGCTCTATTTTATTGTTGTACATCCATGGATTTGAGTTTGTTTGCATGGGTTAATTTATGGGTTAAGGTTGCAAACTTAATCCTAGTCTAGATCTACGATTTATGCTCGAAAGAGATTAATTGAAGTGGGTAAATAACTTGATGCATGCAATTTAGGTTTGATTTCTATAGTTTGATCGAAAGAGAAATTGCGGTTCAATCCTAGTTTCCAAATCTACTCAAAAGATAAAATTTAGTAAGGTAATAGGTTTATTTATGATACACATAGATGGGACCGAAAAAAGATTCTATGATATGATGCTTTGAGATCAAAAGAAGATTTGTGTCATTGAAGATTACCCAGCTTATCCATGTTCATATAGCATTATTGAGAAAACACTTGTACTCCTATTTGACATCAATACCAATCCCCACACCCCTAGATCATGTCTTATTTGTTTGAATCCTTGTTTTTAGTTTAATTGTGATAACTGATACCAAAAATCCTTTTAGTAAATTTGGTGGAATCATCAACCCACTTGTTCTAATTACTACAATGAATCGGTTTGCATTTTTAATTTCCAAATTGAATTCATTGCATTATATCACCCCTTGTGGAATTCGACCCCAACTCTTTTTTTGGGTAATTTTATTGCTAACTAAGGCTTACTCTTCGAATTGTTTTAGTAATTTGAGTGTTATCAAATATCTTCTTACACTGGTCAGACCTCTTTTTGAGTCAATCTAGACAGATATATAGGAATGGAAGCAAGGTTCTTGACAAATCCGCGGTAGTAAGTAGCAAGACCCACAAAGTTCCTAACCTCAGTCACAAAACAAGGTCGAACCCAATTCTTAACTACTTCGATCTTTTGGGGATCTACCATCACCCTTTTTTTCAAAACCATATGTCCTAAGAAGGTCACCGAAGTCAGCCCAAATTCACACTTTGAAAACATGGTATTATGTCCATATCGTGTCCTAAAGGTTGTCTTTGGTATGTTCTCAAGTATGATCTTTAGTTGATGGTACCTTGACCTCAAATCGATTTTTGAGAACACTGAAGCACCTTGAAAGTGGTATAAAAGATCATCTATGTGAGATAATGAGTACTTAGTTTGGATAGTAATCTTTTTTAACTATTAGTAGTCTATGCACATCCTCATACTACCATCATTTTTATCTCAAACAACACTGGCGCACCCCAAGGCGATGAACTAGGAAGAACAAACCCCTTATCTAGAAGCACTTGAAACTGAGTTTTGAGTTCTCTCAACTCTATCGGCCTCATTCAATAAGGAGGGATAAAAATTGGACAAGTTCTCAGCTCTAAATCTATGTAAAAATCAATATCCCTTTACGAAAACATACCTGACATATCCGTAGGGAACACCTCTAGAAATTGTGAAACTATAAGAATTAACTCAATAGAAGGGGGCTCTCCACTAACATCCCAGAGATGAACTAAGTAGGCTAAACAACCCGTCCCCACTTAGGATATAATTTTTATTGGCTTAGGTCTGTACACACCTCCCCACTCTAATTTATCCCTACCCATAATCTTTAGAGTTATTGTCTTAGAATTATAGTTCAAAACAACATGATAAGGAGACAACTAAGTCATACCCAAGATAACATCAAATTCCAGCATATCTAGAATGACAAAATCTACCTACGTTTGAAGACTCATAAGCATCACAGAGAAAAAAACGGCACACATAGGTTACTACTATAGACTCTCAAACCGGGGAAGAAACATGAACATTGGCATCAAGAATATCACAAGTCAAATGAAGTCCCAATGCAAATTTAACAAGCACATATTAATAGTGGGACTTAGATCAAATAAGATAGAATCCATATTGTCACAGACAAGAATATTACCTATTATCAATACATCTGATGCCTTAGCCTCAGTCGTATCTGGGAAGGCGTAACACTGGCTATATCATTATTCCGAGCAAACCCTCGACCTGGCTACGTCACTCCTCTCCTAGCATTACCATTTCCTCTGCCCCCATGACATCCTTGAGTTTTACCTCAACCACCTCGTGGGCGTCCTCTGCCATTACCACCTCTACCTGATGGAACTACAACTCTAGTCTGTTGTTGTACTTTCTTACCTGCTAGAAGATGAGGACATTCACTTTTGAAGTGACACATCTCACCACATTTAAAGCATCCTTAGTAAAGTGAAAACATGTTGGATAAAGAGTAGGAAGCTCTTTGACCACCCTAGGCCGAAGACTATTGTGTGACCCTTGAATAACCACCCATAGAAGTCGGTAAAGTGGATTGAATAGGGCGAGCTAAATACACTTGCTGACCAAAACCCTTAGAATAGGAACCACTGTAGTTTCCCACACTCTTGGACCTCTTAGCCAATGTTTTAGCCCACCCATCTTCCTAACTCCTTCAAGTTTCTTTACATAGTCAGTCACATCATTGAAGCTCTTTCTTGTTGAAGTCATGTGCACTAACAACATTTCTATCTCAGAACTTAGGCCCTTAACAAAAAAACAAATCCTTTCCTCCTCGGTGCTCACAAGTTGATTAGTGAAACGAGACAAGGCATGAAACTTAACCTCATATGCTATTACTAGCATGCTGCATTTTCGAGATCCATAAACTCATCCTTTTTACAATCTGCAACCGGAAGGTAACAAACTCTACCCCATGTTGATGTACAATACCCAATTTTCACAATCTCTCATAACAATTTAGAATAAACTCAAAAGCATCCTCACTCTCTATACCATGGAATACTGGAGGCTTCGATTTGTGAAACTTAGTCAATATCCCATGCTCAATTCGAGTCATAACGAGACCTAACACCGAACATAAGAAGGTCTTTGTACCTTAACCCTCATCCATTTATGGGGCTGTAGTAGCAATAGGATTAGTACCTAGGACCTGAGTAATTGGTTCAACAAAAGTGTCTCCAGTATCGACCAACCCACTTAGAAAATCTAACACTTTTTGAACCACCTCAGAAGACATAGGAGGAAGACTTGTACCCCTCAACATGTGCTTCCACCTCTGACTCAGCATCCTCCTCAATCTGAACCTAAATTTCTTCCTCAACACGATTCTGGGGTAGGGGAGGGGTTGTTGTCCTTAGCCCAACTGCTTCTCAAGCTCCACCCTTGGCGGGTGTCGCCCTCCCTCTACCCTTGTTCATACTTCTACCTCTGCCTTTGCTTGTCGGTTCTGCCACTAGAACTGGTACGCTGACGTTGTTACACCTAGTATCAATAATCTAGGACAGAAGAGTAAGAAGGTTAGATATCAATTTGGATCGCCAGATACCAATTGCAATCAAGTTATAGTACGAAAAAGGGAAAAAAGAAGAGAAATTTCATAAATTTATGTAGCCTCTTGAAGAAAAGTACAGATGTCTACGTATCGTTCCGCAAAACTCAATTAGACATGTTTTGGTACGATCAACGAACCTAGGGCTCTGAAATTAAGTTATAGCACGAAGAAGGAAGACAAAAGAGAAATTTCATAAAGTCCTGTAGTCTCCTGAAGAAAAGTACAGACGTCTCTGTACCATTCTGCAAGACTCTACTAGACCTGTTTTGATATGACGAGATCAACAAACTTAGTGCTCTGATACCAAATTTGTCACGATCCTGATCCTCCATGAGTGGCATCCACACTAACCCCCGATGGGAGAACCAACTAACTACCAATAAATCCTCTATAAGTAATCAAAATAACCAATTTTAAAATGAAAGACAAGTTTTATAATTTCGAAACCAAGTTTGCATAAAATCGTAAGTCATTCTTATCATATATTTGCAGAAGAAAACCCCCTAGAAACTGAAAGTCGTCTACGAGATCTAATTGTTAGAATAAGGGGATGTAACCCCAAAAACCAAGAAACATAAGTCAAAAATTGTAAGTTTGAAGAGATGGACTAAGAAGATAAAGAGGAATCCATGGCAACCTGGAAGAAGCAACTTACCTTTGTATTCAAATATCACGCGTCTCACAGTTGAGGTATCGAAGCAACCATCTGAATATGCCATGTACTTAACAAAGAAATAACAAGTGCGGTATCAGTACACAACCACATTGTACTGGCAGGATCATCGGCTAGTTCCACTTATGCAAAATATGAACATGCCTACAACTTAATAAAACATATAACATATAATTAAATCACAATCATAACATAGCCCGGAATCCCAGTTCTCACCCTGAGTTGATATGCATAACAAACATGAACAACCACTACACAACAAGGCAACCTGGTTTTTCTCACGAGACCCACGCACAAACTGTTAGTGTACCAACGTGGTACATGAGCCAACTGTTACTATATACCTGGCATGGTATCTGAGCCAACCTATGGGGATATCATGTACCAAGCGTGACACCCGAGTCAACCATCAAACACACATCACAATCACAACTACAATGAGTATCAACCACAATTGTACACCCAAATAAGCACATTCATTGCATGCGATGGACAACATTTAATTTCAAATCATACTCTTTCCTTTTCCCTAATCATATATCATGCATGTAATACTAGTGAAGCAGTTAACAAGCACATATAACATAAACGGGAAAACAAACAACCATCACCTACCTCGAATCAAGCCTTGGAAGTTCTATTGTACCCAAACATTCCCCATGTTTTGACTTTTAGCTTTTTCTTAGTCTAAAATAACAACTAAATACATAATCAATGAATAATGGCCTAAAAATACCGAATTATAATCAAATCCTAACCCTAGGCTATTTCCATGATCATCCTACCCAAACCAAGGTCTTTCCACCATTAATTCAAGTCAAACTCCCCCTAAGGTCAGCCAACAAGAATTCAAAGGCCTAAAAACCACAATACCTAGATAGGGGAGTAAGTAACTTATATTTATCGACAAAATTGGTGGAAATTGGTTGAAATTCATCCTAGGTCACCCCTTCTCTTTCCCAAACGTGTTTGCAAAATTATGAGTGGTTTAGGGGAAATTTCTGCATAAACTTGCGACTATCCTCGATATAGCAGAGTGAAACCCGCTATAGCAGATTACATGGGATATAAATTCGGAATTCTCTGCAAAAGTTCCCATTTCGCAACACACTCCCTTAGAACCTGCCGTTCTAAACTAACCCATTCACGACAAGTTCTATATCGGAGTTCTACTCACCTGAATTTGATTCCAGAAATCCTTACGATTTCCTTAATGTCTTATCTATTAGAAAACCTGACCAAATCTTGGACATTTTACCCAATCTATTCTCGGATTTCCCTAGACCTCATCTGGCTCAGATTTCATCTGAGACTAGCCCAACCCAAAATTTTTAAATCACCATTCCAAACATTTTCTTAACGAATTTCTTCCATGGTTTGTCCATAACAACCTTAGGGGTCATTACATATCATTGGCTATTTTGGCCAAACAACTGGTATCAAAATCAATGGTTCGATGAGACGAGTAAAGATGACAGAATGATGACGTAGGAATTTGGTTGTATGACCTTTCCCCGTCGTCTATTACGTTCGTACAATACCTCTTCACATAGATTGAAAAACGTTTACACCACAAAGTAGCAGCGAACTTTGTTGTCCATAAATACTTTGAAGATGTTATGGGTGCACAATTGATCTCCAAATTAGCCTATAAACGAAGATGATTTGTAAAACTTAGTTCAAGGAGGAGATTGTCGGGTGTGTGAACTAATTCCCACATCGAAAAATAATAAAAACCTACATGTAAGGTGTAAGATTCTTTTGAGAAAACTGTTCAAGTTTAACCCAAAACAGACAATATCACACCATGTAAGAGTATCTTGAGGCAACCTTGGCCCAACAACACATTCATATGCTTGTTTGAAATGAATAAACACATTTAATTACTGGCTTGTTCATGAAATATTGTGATCAACTAGTCCATGACAAAATAAGGTAGACGGGGTGAATGGTCTCATACATATATAAACCTGACTAACAACAAATCATTATATTTGCTATTCATCTCACAAAAGAAATACATTTACTCATTATTGAACGAGAGTACTTGTTGTCAGCAATACATGAAGAAAAAAAAATCGATAGGCATCAAGGTTCTTAAGCTTGCTTCCTACAAATTCAATATCTCTTAGCTGGAAATGCATACTGCTTGTTGCCTGAGTTACTATGCATATCATCAGCAGAGACTTCAATATGAACTTTAGTCTGTACGTACATTTGTATCTGCAAATATCAACTTTTATCAGACAAATCTGTTACAATCTGCCGAAAGCACAGTAGCAAATGGAGGACGAGTGTAAGATGAACTAAATACATCATGATTCAAATAATTCTAATACATAATAACTAACATAAATTTATTCAATCACATATATGATATTCAGGAATATATGAAATTAGTTCCGCATATATTTTGAACAAAATACCTTTGCTTCTTGCTTTGATATGCTATCTGAAATATCTGACTGGATTTCAGATTTCTCCATATTAACTTTTAAGTGTTTAATATCTTAAGAGAGTATTTTGAAAAGAGAGGATTTTTTTTTATGTAAGTAGAGTTTTATTGCTTTAGGCATTGCCTGC